>JAJIBD010000774.1:0-139933 GCA_021461705.1 Cryptotis parvus | reverse complement strand
CACATCAAAACAAAAAGAAGGTAAGTAAAATAAAAATAGCACCAAGTGACTGAAAGGGACAATGGAAATGGTGAAAATTAGGAATTTCATTTTTTAAAGACATTCATTTGAGAACAACCAAACTAGTTTATCATCATAGAGTTTAAAGCAACATGGATTAATAGTAGGCAAATAAATACCTCCTCTGATATGTTGTCAATCTCTTGTTTGAGGAAACGTTTGGTGGATTTGGGTTCATACTCTTCATACCAAACACTTGACTCAGGAGCTATCCCCGACTTTGAGACAAGCGGTCACTCTTGCAGGGAGCTGCGGGATATTCGAGATGCTGGGGGATCAGGAGTAACCCTTAAGTCAAAGACCCTGTCCACTTTACAATCTCAAGCTCGCTTTGAACTTCCTGAAAAAATTAAACAGACAGGTGGGATTATTACCAGGCCATTTTCTGAAGAAGATCAAAGCTTTCAAAAAAGCCAAGACCTTGGGCTGTGAATGTGTTAGTAAAAAGCCTAATAGACTGGAACTGTTTCCAGAGTTATATAAATTTATAAACTACCCAGGAATCTTATGATGATCTGAAATAAACCTTCTTGCCTCTGGCGATAAATGCAAGTTTGGGCTCCATATCTGAGACGATTTTCCTGAGGAGTCTGATCTCAAGGACATAAGCTCTTTGCTGCACCTTCATTAGAAGATACTCCGAAACAAATGTAGTTTAGATCACAGATAAAGTGCTCAGAGCATATGTTACTTCTGGTAGGAAAACATTAAGTGTTGAAGTGTTTTTCTTTGATGCCAGACACTGACCCATGAAAAAGTCAGTACTTCCAGCATAAAGTAAACAAGCTTAAATGGACTCTGCAATTACCTATACACCATTTTTCTTGTGTGTTAAAGCTGTATCTAAAATTGAGTAGTGAATTTTCTCAGTATGCCCTGATGATTTTTGTTTTTTACATTCTCTGATCTCCAAGGGCTCAAGGAACTGATCATGGAACTTGAGCTTCCTACTCACTGAAGTCCATTTGCAGTGATGGGAGAATAAAGAAAGAGAAGAGACAGGCTTTTATATTGCCTGAATTTTATGTTCTTTGAAGCCAATTTCTCCTTCATACCTTGGGAGTAAATCTATGAAATAGATAAATGGAAGAACAGTGGACCAGTGGAAGATTTAAAAATAGCTGCAACTCGTGTGATAACAAAATGCCCAGCTATGTGTATATGGGGAACAGAGTTGGCCAGAAATGGTACCTACAGAGGTCTTGGGATGTGGAGAAACACAGACTTAGAAATCCAATTAGGAACAAGGTCCAGGATTGACCAGCACAGGGACAACAACAGACTGCAGTCCCCATTCCGTTGGAAGGTTGGTACTTTTAGGAAGTAGGAAAGAGCGTGAACTGACAGTAGGCAGAAGTGTGTGTGGTGTTTACCAAACACAGCTCTTAGCCTTGTCACATATTATATTCTTTTTATCTTCTGCTTATCAGAGTACCGTGAGGGAACATATTATTGTCAGCGATACCTGTACCAAAGGAAGGTTTATGATCTTTTACTGCCATTTTGGCGAATAGGTCCTAACCCCAGAAGAGATTCTGATCAACAGGGCACTCATAGAATTTGGGTTTCAGAAACCAGCTTTCTGGGAGACTGCGGAGACAGCATATCAAACTGGCTACTGCCTTGCATACGTCCAGCTTGTGTTCAATCCCAGGAACCCATGGTGATTCCCTGAGCCCTGTTGGAGTAACCCTTGAACAGAGTCAGAATGTTCAGGAATGGGAGTTCATGCCCAGCACCATGGACTCCTGGTTATACCCTGTGTGGCTCAATGTGGATCCATCACTGCTGGACTGAAACAGCAGCATGGGGGACTGAAATGGACCATCTGGCCAGGGAGTTGCCTATCTCCATAACCGACCTCTAGACCCTTAGAAGTTTATCAAACAAGGAAAGGAAATTGGTTTAAATCATTCTTTATCAAAACATATAGGAGAATCGGCTTGAATAATGAAGTTTTAATGAATTAAAACAAGGAATTCAGTTAGGAAGCAATTGCAACCATGGAGAAAAGATGCTTGATTCTACTACCAGAAAAGTCAGGGAGGCATGTAGAGACAAAGGCGGTGTGAAGACTATTTAGATCACACAATTTCTGTGTCTTAGTAGAAAAGACATGTAGAGACAATGTTTGCTCATTCTTTTTTTTTCTCAATATCTGTAAGAACGCTCTAATCTCAACTTACTCTTTCATTGCCTAAGTTTGTTGGAAGTTTAAAGATCTCAGATATAGATGTTCTTTAAAATACACATATGCATATTGGTGGTACGGCACACTTGGCAGTACTAAGGGATATATGGGACTGCTGGGGGTCACAGCAGGCATCAGAAAACCACATGGTGCCACCAAGCTAACTGGGGTCCACTGCATGCAACGCACGCACCTTTAACCCTTGTATCATCACAGTTTCTCTCCTCACTCATCTAGATATCTATGATATATAGATAGATCTTTTATACTTCTATGATCTTATACTTTATAAAAATTAAGTAAATATATCTGATTTATTTGCTTTATTTTCATATTTGGTCAGATTTCAACTTGAATCCAAGTTGAAAATCTCAAAATTGGAAATTGAAATCGAAAATAAATTCATTATTTTTTTTGTTGCTTGAAACTTTTAGGATGATTGATGGTAGGCACAGATCAATGTCTTAAGCATCTGAAGAAAAGTGGGAGTCAGATCAAAAGCATACATTGGGACATTAGATAGGGCGTGGTCCTCATGGTTAGAATCTTAGGTCTATTCCCACCAGGTTTTACTCGAGCATGAGTTTATCTTTCAACAGTGTCTTTTTCTGCTGTGTGAGTCCTCAATAGCCGCTCAGGAATGCTTTCCTGCTCCTCAGTTCACCCACCATATTGGGAACTTGGCCCTTGGACTATTTCCGTATTCACCCATTGTATCTGAATATGGGATGAAAACAATGCCATGGCAGGAATAATAGAAGGCCCACACCTCCAAACTGTTCCAGGGCCTCCACCCTCCACATCCATCCACAGCCACACCTCCAGATTATCCATAGGCCCACACCTCCAGAGTGTTCCATAGGCTCACACCTCTAGATGTTCAAGGCCCCACACCTCCAGAGTGTTCATAGGTTCACACCTCTAGATTGTTCCAGGGCCCACACCTCCAGATTGTTCAAGGCCAACACCACCAGATTTGCTCATAGGCCAACACCTCCAGATTGATCAAGGCCCACACCTCCAGACTGTTCAAGGCCCACACCTCAGAGTGTTCAATAGGTTCACACCTCTAGATTGTTCAAGGCCCATACCTCCAGACTGTTCAAGGCCCACACCTCCAGATTGATCAAGGCCACCCTCCAGATTGTTCAAGGCCAACACCTCCAGGTTGTTGAAGGCCAACACCTCGGATTGATCAAGACCCACATCTCCAGATTGATCAAGGCCCACACCTCCAGATTGATCAAGGCCCACACCTCCAGATTGATCAAGGCCAACACCTCCAGATTGATCAAGGCCCACACCTCCAGATTGACTCAAGGCTCACCTCCAGATTGATCAAGGCCAACACCTCCAGATTGATCAAGGCCAACACCTCCAGATTGATCAAGGCCAACACCTCCAGATTGTTCAAGGCCCACACCTTCAGATTGTTCAAGGCCCACACCTCCAGATTGATGAAGGCCCATACCTCCAGATTGTTCAAGGCCAACACCTCCAGGTTGATCAAGGCCCACACCTCCAGATTGATCAAGGCCAACACCTCCAGATTGATCAAGGCCAACACCTCCAGATTGATCAAGGCCCACACCTCCAGATTGTTCAAGGCCCACACCTTCAGATTGTTCAAGGCCCACACCTCCAGATTGATGAAGGCCCATACCTCCAGATTGTTCAAGGCCAACACCTCCAGGTTGTTTAAGGCCAACACCTCCCGGATTGATCAAGACCCACATCTCCAGATTGATCAAGGCCCACACCTCCAGATTGATCAAGGCCCACCCTCCAGATTGATCAAGGCCCACACTCCAGATTGATCAAGGACAACACCTCCAGATAGATCAAGGCCAACACCTCCAGATTGATCAAGGCCAACACCTCCAAAATTGATCAAGACCCCACATCTCCAGATTGATCAAGGCCAACACCTCCAGATTGATCAAGGCCCACACCTCCAGATTGATCAAGGCCAACACCTCCGGATTGATCAAGGACACACCTCCAGACTGTTCAAGCCCCTCCACCACTATACTGTCATGTCACTTTTTTTTGACTATACAAGAACCTATGATCCTTTGTGTATTGCTCCATAAATAAGCTTCTGTAAGAAAAACAGTGAAAGTTAACAACAGTGGGATGGTCAGTGAACAGAAGCACTAGCGTTGTTTGTTTACTATACAAATAAGAAGAGAAAAAATATAATAAGAGGGTAAGTTTGTTATAAAGACAAATTTTCAATTTCCCAACCTTTTTCTCCCCAATTAAAAGTTTCAGGAAAATGTTCATCTGCTTTTGAATAAGTTCTGCAAAAAGAGTTCTCCATTTTATTTTTCAAAAGGTTAAAGAAAAAAACAGTTGAATACTTTCCTCTCGATTAACACTTAAAGAAACATTTGAGGAATAAAAGAGATCAGGAGGCTATTACTACTTTCTTTATAATTATCTTGGCTTCCCAACATGATTGCTGGATAAATACTGAATAAAGTTCTTGAAATTGCTCCAGATTCCTAAAGAAAATTTAATGTATAACTTATGAATATTGGGATTTTTGACTTAGGACATAAATTTAAACAATCATCATATTTTTAAAAAGAAGATTTCCAAAAACAGCAATGCTTTTGAGGAAACAAATACTCTAGTCAAATACAGAAAAGATTGTGTTTCTTTTTATTTTCTATATATAATTTAATCAACATAAATCACAATGTCATTTCTAACTTAGGTATCTTGTAATATATCTAACATATAAATTAAAAACCTATTATAAATAAATAAAAAAACTAATGCCTTCAGTGAGGCATTTTGCAAATAAGCAAAAAAGATTGCATTTACTTATAAGTAAATAACTGTGGTTATGATGAGAAAGAGTCTCTTCCAGTATTTTTACTCTGGATTTTCTCACTATGTTAACCTGCCTATTTCTTATATAAGTACAATGATATTTTATAGATGAAAAATATAGTACTTTTTCCATCTTACTTTGAGTAAAGACAAGTGTTAGTTAATGACTGAGATGACACTAAATAAAAATCATCTTTCTGTAACCTAGGTTAAATTTTCAAATATTTTACTCACTCTGTAGAATATATAAATGTGTAATATCTGTAAATTGTCTTGCAGTGATTAATAATCAGGATAAAGTTCAACCTTACTTAAAAAATCAGTTAAAATTAAAGAATTGCTTAGTGGAAACAACCCATTTAATGAAGCATATTTTTAAACCCCTGAAGCATGAATTGTCCTTTGGGAAAGAAGAAGAACTTCTTACAACTGCTCTTTTCATTCTATAGGCATTTGGGAAACTTATCCAATATTCAAAGTGCAAACACACACATCTTTTGCTCTATCAATATTTATAGCCCGAAAAACACATTATTGTTGCAAATATGTCAGGACAATGAAAATATCCATTTACAATGGGAATATATAACAAAGGGTGCAGTGAACAATATAATTTATTTCCATCATTATTGAATGACTCATAAGTAATAAGAAATGAAGCCACAAGTAAGTTATGAAGGTCATTTCTCTCCTCATGTATGAAAAAACATGAATTGTTTATATCATTATCTTCTGTAAGGCAGTTCCATCCATTGAGGATTCTGAAAATTACAAGCCAGATGTCTGGACTCTATACTGTGAAAGTGCCCCACATGAGCTTTCAATGGTCCATGCCTGTATACTCTGTCCTTCACAGAAAAATCAAACATGGACTAAATGCTTTTGCTTTTTTTTTAATCTAAGCTTCTGGTTAAAAAGCGTCAACACAAGTAAGATGCCAATCTCTATCTGATATGAAACAAATTAGAACCTAGAAACTATCATTAGGATAGATAATAATTATCATTTCTTGCATATATCATTTCTTGCCTGTGTGTTTGTGTATACTTCGATTTATTATTATAAAAAGGATATATTTTCCAAAATGTGTCATTTTGAGAACACTTTAGGATCACCCTTTATTTTTTTTAAATGAAGGATTTTTTTTTTTAAGTATTTTATTATACCACCGTGAGATATACAAATAAAAAGATATACAATTAAAAAGTTCATGTTTGGGTTTTGGTCATACAGTGTTTCAGCACCCGTCCCTCCACCAGTGCCCATCTCCCACCACCAACATCCCCGGTTCCCTCCCCCTTCCCCAGCCCTGCTCCATGGCAGGTTCTTTATTTCTTTCCCTTTCTCTCTCTTTCTCTTTTCCTTCCCTTCCAGACTATGGATTACAGAACATACATTAAAAGGTTGTCATTTGTATCCTTTTGCCTCTATTTAATGCTCAGTTCTAGGTTGGCATTAGTACCCTCGACTATTGTTAGCCCCCTGTTCCATTTTTCTGTCTTACCTAAACTCTGACTCCCACACGTTTGTGATAATCTCCACCTTTGACAAGACCTCCTGATATATGTTTCACTTGACCTTGGATATTGGTATCATAATATGTACATATATATTTATGCCATGCAAATAAATGCAGTCATTCTGTATCTGTCTCTCTCCTTCTGGCTAATTTCACTCAACATAATCTTCTCCATGTCCATCCATTTATAGGCAAATTTTATAACTTCATTTTTCCTAACAGCTGCATAGTATTCCATTGTGTAGATGTACCAAAGCTTCTTTATCCAGTCATCGATTTTCGGGCACTCTGGTTGCTTCCAGATTCTGGCTATTGTGAATAATGCTGCTATGAACATAAAAGTAGGGATGGTGTTTCCGCTGCGTATTTTTGGTTTCCCAGAGTAGATTCCCAGGAGTGGTATGGCTGGGTCAAATGGGAGTTCAATTTCTAGTCTTTGGAGGAAAGTCCATATTGTTTTCCAGAAAGGCTGTACCAGCCGGCATTCCCACCAACAATGGATGAGTGTCCCCTTTTCCCCACATCCACGCCAGCACTTGTTGTTCTTGCTCTTTTGAATATGTGCCAGTCTCTGTGGTGTAAAGTGGTATCTCATTGTTGTTTTTGATTTGCATCTCTCTGATGATTAGTGATGATGAGCATTTTTTCATATGTTTTTTGGCCATTCGAATTTCTTCCTTGCTGAAGTTTCTGTTCATTTCTTGTCCCCATTTTTTTGATGGGGTTGTTTGTTTTCTTCTTGTAAAGTTCTACCAGTGCCTGATATATCCTGGATATTAACCCCTTATCAGATGGGTATTGGGTGAATATTCTTTCCCATTCTGTGGACTGCTTTTGTATCTTAGTCACTGTTTCTTTTGAGGTGCAGAAGCTTTTTCAGTTTCATGTAGTCCCATATGTTTATCTTTTCTTCTAGTTGCTTTGTTAGTGATGTTTCACCTTTGAAGATGCCTTTAGCTTCAATGTCGTGGAGGGTTTTTCCTATATTTTCTTCAATGTACTTTTATGGATTCAAGTCTGATATTGAGATCTTTAGTCCATTTTGATCTGATTTTTGTGCATGGTGTTAGACACAGGTCCAAATTCATTTTTTTACATGTTGCTGCCCAGTTTTCCCAACACCACTTGTTGAAGAGGCTTTCCTTTACTCCATTTTAGACTCATTGCACCTTTATCAAAGATTAAATGATCATGTGTTTGAGGTTGGGTGTCAGGGATACTCAATTCTATTCCATAGGTCCACAGGTCTGTTTTTATTCCAATACCATGCTGTTTTAATTACTACTGCCTTGTAGTACAGTTTGAAGTTGGGAAAGGTGATGCCTCCCATCTTCTTTTTCCCGAGGATTGCTTTAGCTATCCTTGGGGGTTTATTGTTCCATACAAATTTCAGGAGCGTTTGGTCAATTTCTTTGAAGAATGTCATCGGTATCCTTATAGGGACTGCATTGAATCTGTACAGAGCTCTAGGGAGTATTACCATTTTGACAATGTTGATTCTCCCCATCCATGAACAGGGAATGTGTTTCCATTTCCTTGTGTCCTCTTTTATCTCTTGGAGCAGTGTCTTGTAGTTTTCTTTGTACAGGTCCTTTACATACTTGGGTAAGTTGATTCCTAGGTATTTGATTTTCTGTGGCACAATTGTGAATGGAATTGTTTCCTTAATATCCCTTTCTTCTGTTTCGTTATTTGTATATAGGAAAGCCACTGACTTTTGGGTGTTGATTTTGTATCCTGCCACTCTACTATATGCGTCTATTGTTTCTAGGAGTTTTTTGGTAGAGAGTTTAGGGTTCTCTAGGTATAATATCATGTCATCTGCAAATAATGATAGCTTGACTTCTTCCTTGCCTATCTGGATGCCCTTGATGTCCTTTTTCTTCTCTGATTGCTATGGCAAGTACTTCCAGTACTATATTGAATAAAAGAGGTGAGAGGGGGCAACCTTGTCTTGTCCCCTGATCTCAGGGGGAAGGCTTTCAACTTTTCCCCATTTAGAATGATGCTTGCTGTGGGCTTTTGGTAGATGGCTGTAACTATCTTGAGGAAAGTCCCTTCAATTCCCATTTTCTGGAGCGTTTTTAATCATGAACGGGTGCTGGATCTTGTCAAATGCTTTTTCTGCGTCTATTGAAAGGATCATATGGTTTTTATTTTTTCTTTTTATTGATATGATGTATTATGTTGATTGACTTGCGAATGTTGAACCATCCTTGCATTCCCGGGATGAATCCAACTTGGTCATGATGTATAATCTTCTTGATGAGTCTTTGGATTCTGTTTGCTAGTATTTTGTTGAAGATCTTAGCATCCGTGTTCATCAGGGATATTGGTCTGTAGTTTTCTTTCTTTGTGTTGTCTCTCCCTGCTTTGGGTATCAGGGTGATATGTGCCTCGTAGAAGCTGTTTGGGAGTGTTTCTGTTTCTTCTATTTCCTGGAAGAGCTTGAAAAGGACTGGCAGTAGGTCCTCCTTAAAGGTTTGGTAGAGTTCACTAGGGAATCCGTCTGGACCTGGGCTTTTGTGTTTGGGAAGTCTTTTAATTACTGTTTCTATTTCCTCAATGGTGATAGGCTTATTCAGGTATTGGAGGTCTTCTTGTTTCAGCCGTGGGAGGTTATAGGACTTCAGGAATTGATCCATTTCTTCTAGATTCTCATGTTTCACGGCATACAGGCTCTCAAAGTAATCTCTGATGATCTTTTGGATTTCTGTGGTTTCTGTTGTGATGTCACCCTTTTTATTTCTGATTCTGTTTATTTGGGTTCTCTCTTTCCCTGTCCTTACAAGTCTTGCCAATGGTTTGTCAATCTTGTTTATTTTTTCAAAAAAACCAGCTCTTGGTTTCATTAATCTTTTGGATTGTTTTTTTTGGTTTCCAACTCATTGATTTCCTCTCTAAGTTTTATTATTTCCTTTTTTTCTGCCTGGGTTGGGCTCCTTTTGTTGGTCTTTTTCTAATGTCTTCAGCTGTGTAGTCAGGTTATTTATGTGGGCCCTTTCTTGTTTCCTGATGAATGCTTGCAGGGCTATAAACTTCCCTCTTAACACGGCTTTTGCCGTGTCCCACAAGTTCTTATAATTGGTATCTTCATTTTCATTTATTTCCAGAAATCTTTGGATTTCCTGTTTGATTTCTTCTATGACCCATTTGTTGTTCAGCAGTGAGCTGTTCAGTTTCCAGGTGTTTGGTTTGACTCCCTGTTTTTGTGTACGGTTAACTTCCATTTTCAGTGCATCATGGTCTGAAAAGATAGTTGACACAATTTCTATCTTTTTAATTTTATTGAGGTATGCTTTGTGGCTCAGCATGTGGTCTATCTTGGAGAATGTTCCATGTGCACTAGAGAGAAAATGTGTATTCAGCTTTTTTTGGCATGAAAAGCCCTGTATATATCTACTAGCTCTCTTTCTTCCATTTCTTCCTTCAGGTCCAATATTTCCTTGGTGAGTTTCAGTCTTGTTGATCTGTCCATCGTTGATAGAGCAGTGTTGAAGTCTCCAACTATTATTGTGCTACTGTCAATGTCTTCTTTGAGGTCTCTTAGCAGTTGTTTTATGTATTTTGCTGACCCCTCATTGGGTGCATATATGTTTAGTAGTGTAATTTCTTCCTGGTGTACATACCCCTTAATTAATAAGAAGTGGCCTTCGTTGTCCCTTCTAACCTTTTTAAGCCTGAAGTCTATATTATCTGATACTAATATGGCCACACCAGCCTTTTTGGAGGAGTTGTTTTGCATGGAGAATGGTCTTCCAACCTTTGACTCTGAGTCTGTGTTTGTTCTGCTTATTCAGATGCGTTTCTTGTAGACAGCAGAATGTTGGGTTCAATTTTTTTAATCCATTTTGTCACTCTGTGTCTCTTAATTGGTGCATTTAGACCATTGACATTGAGAGAGATTATTGTCATCGGATTTTGTGCCATCTTTCTTTTTGTGTTTGTTGTGCTTATGGGTTTGGTCGCATTAGAGTAGACCCTTCAGTCCTTCTTTTAAAGTTGGTTTTGAGTCCATGAAGTTCCTGAGTTGTTGCTTATCCATGAAGTTGTGTATCTTTCCTTCATATCTGAATGTGAGCCTGGCGGGTAAAGAATTCTCGGTGAAGCCTGCAGTTCATTGAGCCTTTTCGCAATATCCCACCATTGTTTTCGGGCTCGGAGTGTTTCATCAGAGAAGTCTGCTGTAAATCTTAGAGATGTTCCTTTGTATGTGATTTCCTTCTTTGATCTTGCTGCTTTCAGTATTCTATCCCTATCTATAGTTTTTGTCATTTTTATTAAGATGTGTCTTGGAGTATTCTTGTTGGGGTTTCTTTTAGCTGGTATTCTACGGGCCTCTTGGATCTTGAGGCAAGCATTCTTTAGTTCCGGGAACTTTTCAGCAATGATGGCTTTGACAGTTTCTTCTTCATCAGGGTTTTCTTCTTGCCCTTCTGGGACCCCAATGATCCGTATGTTGTTTCTTCTGGCTTCATCCCGATTATCTCTTGTTGTCTGTTCGGTAATTGTGAGCCTTTTTTTCTATCTTCTGGTGTTGTGTACAGAATCTTTGGAACTCGTCTTCGAGATCACTAATTCTTTCTTCAGTAGCTATTATTCTGCTATGATGGCCTTCCACTGTGTTTTTTATTTCATTTACCTCATTTTTAATACCTGTCATTTCCCTTTGCATTTTCCTCACTTCTGCTATCATGTCCTCTTGTATTTTATTGATTTTGCATTCCATTGCTTCTTTGAATTCCTTTTGAATCCTTAACAGTTCTTTCCGAAATTCTTTTTCAGATAGGTTATGCAACTCATTGGTATTGCTTGACTCATCTGGACCAGTGACTTCACTCACAGAGCTTGATGGAATTTTGCGTTGCTTTACCATTATGACTATTGTAGGTTGCAACTGTGAGTTCTTGGGTGACTAGATAGTACAGTTAGTAGGGGTCTGGTCTGTTTGAAGAGTTTGGGTGGGTAGCAAGGATGTAGGAACCAAGGTTCACTGGTACTTCATGCAAGGTAGGTAGTGAGGGGGTCACGCGGGCCCGCGTTAGCGTCCAGCGGTTTTGAGTTTTGGGATGTTCCCAGAAGCTCAGGGCGCACGGGTCGGTCCGGCTGGAACCAAGGCACTTTGCCTTGGTTCCGTTGATGGAGTTTCCGCTCTTCCCTGGGGCAGCTTGGGGTCTGCGGAGACGCAAGAATTACTCACACACCTGTGGGGGAGTCGAGGGCGTTTCCGGGAACTCAGGGGCGCACGGGTCGGGGTCAGTCCGGGCTGGAACCAAGGCACTTTGCCTTGGTTCCCGTTGATGGAGTTTCCGCTCTTCCCTGGCGCAGCTTGGGGTCGCGGAGACGCAAGAATTACTCACACACCTGTGGGGGAGTCGAGGCGTTTCCGGGAACTCAGGGCGCACGGGTCGGGGTCAGTCGGGCTGGAACCAAGGCACTTTGCCTTGGTTCCCGTTGATGGAGTTTCCGCTCTTCCCTGGCGCAGCTGTGGGGGGCTAAATGAAGGATTTTTTTAAAAGAAAGGATGAAACTTTCTAAAAACTAAAATCTTTCTCTTTTAGAGAACTATATATTTCTCTAAAATATATATATGAATATATTATAAAATAAATATAAAATTTAATTTTAATTATATTTTATTATTTCTAGAGTGTTATAAACACTATTTCTAAGTGTTAAAATAGAATTATAGTTTTATTTTAGCAGTGAGAAAAAGTAGAGCCTTAGGGGTTTTTCAATGGAGCAAAATGCAAGAGTTTTAGACATCCCAACAGGAGTTGAATCTAAATTCCTGAACTCACTCAGTTAAGAATCTTGAAGTAAGATTAATCTTGCTTATCTATAATTATTCCCTGTCTTGTCCCCGCAAAGTGTTGCAGGTGTGGCTGCAGTGCCTGTCTGCATCAGCAGGTGGCAGACAGGAGACAGGCTTGTCTACACCTAGGGCTCTGCTCTGTGGGTTCTGGATGGTTGATAGTCTGACACAGAAAAAGACTTGCTCCCTGGGATAAACCCAGAGCCATGGCAAAGACTGGCAAACTACCTGTGGGGTTATTCAATATGCCAAAAACAGTATAGATAATAGACCTCATTTCCAATGAATGAAGACCTTACTGGCACTCACTTGAGCAAATTGATGAACAATGGGAAGACAAAGTACAAGTGAAAAAAATCTTTAATTATTATGGTCCAGTCTTTGTGCATACTCTGGTTACATTGAACTTTTCCAACAATTTATTTTTATTTTATTATTATTATTATTATTATTATTATTATTATTATTATTATTATTATTATTCTATAGACTCACAGACATGGGGCAGAGCTGCTACTGGCTCTCCCTGTGACCAGTCGCTCACAAGGCGCCCAGGAGGATGGTGGGTTCTAGCCCTGGCCCACCCCCCCAGCAGGAGCCTCGCAACAAGCCAGAGCGACCCCCCACTCCATGAGGGCCTCCATTTTCCACATCCGGTCTTCTCTCTCGTCAGACCTCCACCCACCAGACCAGCCTATCAGCGTCCAGCTCATCGAGTTCCACCCTGCAGCAGTCTTTCTTAACTCCAGCTCAGGTATGCTGGTCCAGAGACTTCGCCGACCATGGGGCAGAGCTGCTACTGGCTCTCCCTGTGACCAGCCGCTCACGAGGCACCCAGGAGAGGGATGGTGGGTTCTAGCCCTGGCCCACCACCCCAGCAGAGCCTCACAACAAGCTAGGGACGATCCCCCACTCCATGAGGGCCTCCATTTTCCACATCCGGACTTCTCTCTCGTCAGACCTCCACCCAGCAGACCAGCCTATCAGCGGCCGCGGGTTCATCAAAAAAATGCTGGACTTTATTGATGCCTACAAGAGAGTATACTACCTGCACGGCAGAGCCTGGCAAAGCTACCTGTATTGTATTTCATATATATGCAAAATACCAGTAACAATTATAGACCTCATTCGGAATGGATTGAGGCTCTTTATGTTCCTAGAGCAAGCAGATGCCCTTGGGCTCTACTAGCATGAGACAGGACATATGGAGATGTTACTGGGGCCCACTCGAGCAAATCGATGATGAATGGGAAGACAGTGATACAGTGATCATTATTATTATTATTATTATTATTATCATTATTATTATTATTATTTGCTTTTTTGGGTCACACCTGGCAATGCTCAGGGTTACTCCTGGATCTGCACTCAGAAATTACTCCTGGTAATGCTCAGGGAACCATATGGAATGCCACGGATTGAACCCGGTCGGCTGCATGCAAGGCAAATGCCCTACCCGCTGGACTATCGCTCCAGCCCCTCCAACAATTTATGTAAGTGTCCTTTAATCAAGTTTCTATAATTTTAATCACTGCCTAGAAAACACTGATCTATGGTTCTTGGTTTCTCAGCTGTAAATGAGCCATGATAGATAACCTATGAACCTATAAACTATGAATGTTAAGATTCTTACTCAGGTGCCTAATCTCTTACTCTCTAGCAGGAGAGTATTTGTACTCAAAATGGATCAAATGGATTCTCTTTCTATGGAGATTTTTGGGAATAGGCCACATCCAGAATAACTGCAACTTTGGCTTAGAAGATGGTGGAGAGGAAGAAAAAGGTGAACTATCTTTAGAGGCTAGGGAAAGCAAAGGAACATTGCCAATACATTGATTTTTAGCCTAAGTAGATCCATTGCAGACATCTATAGAGGTTAGCTAATGCTTTTTGCAACTAAGTTGGTGGTTATTTGTTATAGGCAAGAATAGCAAATGAATATATCAAGGTATATTGACCAATGTATAGGTTGTCTCTGTTGTAGCTGGGTGGTTTGAAACTTGTCTTCTTATCTTGCAGACTCGGCATGTATGTATTAAAAGGCATGAAGATCAAAAATCCTATGTATTAATAAATATTTTCCTTATGAAAGGAATTATCACTCCCATCTGGACAATGGGCTCAATTCATTTTTCATATCATGTAAGCCAACCTATTATATTAACATTATTTACATTAACTAAATTGGTTTTGACATGAAAAATGATAGACAATATATCTAAACATAAACAATTTTCTCTCCTTTCATCTTTATGTCTAGTTATATTTTTCTAACAGTTAATGAACTCAGACTTCAAAATATAGGTATGAGATATTTTTGTGCTTCATTACTGTCCTTAAATCCACTCAATCCTAAAACCAAGGTCATTTTTAGGATTTGCATATTTGGATCTCTGCAGTTAATAATCTAACTCACAATGTGATGGTAAAAAGATGAGAATTTTAGGGAGATCACTAAAATCCTCCTGAGTAGGATGTGTTAATCCAAGGGAGAGTCAGCTCTGGGGGGAACCTTTCCCTTATTCTGAGAAGGTTTTATAAAGCAGAGGCCCTGTTGACCTGTCCCTGAAAACAAAACCTGCTGCTAACATGATCTTGAAATTTTCCAGTCACTAGTATCATTACAGTGCCCTAAAAAGATCATAGCAGCATACAATTCTGGCTATTCCATTCCAATTGGTAAAAGATTCTCCAGGTTCCCTTTTAGTGTAAGAGCATCTCAGGACTTTGCTTTTGACTATGGTTGCTTAGAGTCTTCCATACCACCTGGCACCATCATCTAGGATACAGCTGGTATTCCTCTGCCTCAGTAGATCAAAGTGGTTCTTCCAATTCCATCCAAAGTTTTACTTTCACCCTCCTCTAAAGGAGCCAAATCAGCTCCTGGAAAGATTTCTTCTCCCAAGGCCTTTTATAATTGAATCCTTTCATCTCCATCTCTTTGACCTCAAAGAC
This sequence comes from Cryptotis parvus, assembly GCA_021461705.1. Classification (NCBI taxonomy): domain Eukaryota; kingdom Metazoa; phylum Chordata; class Mammalia; order Eulipotyphla; family Soricidae; genus Cryptotis; species Cryptotis parvus. The sequence goes on along the minus strand of JAJIBD010000774.1, from coordinate 124,552 downwards.
TTTCTCCCTTCATACACCCCCTCTAGTACCTTGCTGGCCTCATTTTCACATGGAATTTTGCTTTTAGAAAATGGAGGTCAAACCTTGACTTTATATAGCACCTGCATCCTGTCCTGCCAAAAACATTTCTGAAGCAATCAAGCCTGAAAACAACTATAATTTGTAGGATGCTGGAGAGCAAAACTCAGCAAACAAAATTACAATTTATTCTTTGAAAAAATGACTTTATAGTCATTTTTCTCTCATTTTTGCTTCACAAATTGTTTGATGGAGAGAAGAGCTGGGTCTCTCTCCCTCATACATACACACACACACACACACACACACACACATACAGACACACACTTATTTAAGAGAAAATATCCCGAATATCATGTACTGTGCTCATATAGGAACCCCTTCACAATAGTCCACCAGAAATGAAATAAAAATGCATAAAACCATATTTTATACAACAAAGAAAAACAAGGTTATCAAAGAAGTTATGCTTTCTATAAAATAAAAAAACACATTTCCCTCACCGGAGACTTAGGGGCGCTGATGTATGATGTTGTTGAGATTTGAAAGTCTCATTCCGGCTGTGATTAACACTCTTGACTATAACAAGCAATGCCTTAAAACGAAAACCTATTTTCCTTTTTCTCCCTTTTCACAACATTGCTTTCCCTCAACTACCACTTAAAATTCAAGTAGGGTTTTTTTATGACTAAGGTCACATTATAAAATAGCACATAAGATGAAAGTAATAGAGTGTAGCCAAAGAGGGGTGTGAAAATGAACCCATCAGAAACAGTGTTGTGGGAGTGTGGTTTCAGAGGGTGTTCATTTTCATTGAATCTTTAAGGTAGGCTGACAGGAACAATCAGCTGCCTCATAGATCACTGACAGAACCGCAGGAAGACAGATGACATACAGAATAGCAAACCCCATAGAAATTAAAGTGCTGGAAGAACAATTAGCATCTTTGGGGATGAAAATGCCAAGGAGGAACACTGCTAATTTTAGGACACGGACTCAAACTCAAATGACACCTTCGTCTCAATGGCAATTAAAGTGCACAAAAAGAAACAGATCTTCAACCTCTAAGGGTAATCAGGCGTTTTCACATTGTGTAATGATATATAGTCAATTTCTAATCAGGTTCAGGCAGACCAATTTCCATGACTCAAGAATCTCTCTTTTTTATGACACTTACAATGTGAAACCACACCCCAGAACCATTCATATGAGCAAAGAATTGACTAATGTTTTGGATATTTCATGAACCTGGCTCAATGAGAATGGAACCTGGATTCAACTCTTGCTCTCAGTGGAAATATTTCAGTAGCTAGTACCTGAAATTTGAAGCTTTATCAAACTCCCATGGGTACAGGGCATAACTATTTTCTCAAAGCTTTTGAAAAAGCCTAGAAGAGAATGAAGTAAAACTACAGAAAACACTATGAAAATGTATACTGATTCTCAAGACCACAGAATTGGCAGCATACTTCAACTCTGTTCTAAATAATGAAAATGTGAGACAAAACTTGCATATTTTGACTTTGAAATTGATACCAATAGATCACCACTTAATTCACTGCTTTTAAGTGCAATTATATTCCACTTTTTTTTCAAAAATAGTTTTGCTTTAGGGTAGTTTCTGATACTTATAACTGCAATTCCATGCTGAAAGTGGGATAAAAGATGTAGAGTGAGTGTAAAAGAAAAATCAACAAAAGAAAAACTGAGTGGATTATAAAGTGGTCTTTTGCTGAGAAGTTATTGAAGAGGGCTCCATGTACCACTGATTAAGAGAGAGAGGGAGAGACTGAGAGAAGAGGGAGGGAAACAGAAAGATGGCAAGAACAAAAGACTTGTCACTTGAGCTCATTCTCAGTTTCCCAGGAATATGAGAATATAGTACTGAAATATTTTGACTGATACTTATTATTTACAATAATTATCTATGTCACAATTCCCTTGCTCACCTTTGAAGTATAAGTGTACAAATTAAATATAACCATACCCAAATTATTATTATTATTAATAACTACCAGCACATTATTAAAAGTTTTCATTTTTAGGTAATATGTGAAGCTATACACATACTCTTTTTTATATTTGCGGTTGCATACATGAAAATATTTCAGCTATATTTAGCCGAATATGAATATGCAGCATCAATGATTGGTTTGAATTTGGAAATTCAGTTTATTTGAAAGAAATTCATTCTTCAAAAGATGATGTGCCTAATATTAAACTCTGCTGGTAAATATTGCTAATTTTTATGAGGCAGTAATATGTGAACTTACTCATTTTCATGTCGGTATTTAGATTCGTCTCATAGGCAAAGTGAAATATTCCAAAATTACTCAGCTAGGAAGCTCTACCACATACAGAGATATACAGTGATCTAATTAAGAAGAAATGTCTTTGACCCATAAGTGATTTATCCAGAAGTCTAGTCTCAGCACCCTATTACTTTATTTAATTGACTCTTATACAATTCAAATCTTGGAGAATTAAAGACAATGCTGAGACTATCCTGTCACTTTAAGATGTATATGAAGAAAGCGATACTTTAGGACTCGAGCTGTCATTTGCTATACTTATACCATGAAGGATCTTCATTAACAAAAGCTTGTTGCTTAGCAATAAAATATATTTCCTACCTGGCATTAAATCAGATAAGAAACCTTGAGTTCTCCAGTTATAATATTTCCATTAATGGTTGGACACAAATAGAAACTGCAGAATACTCATCCAATTCCATGCCTTGAAGGCCACAGAAGAAAATAGCTCTAATAAACACAATAACTAATGTGGAAGAGGGGAAGTAAAGTGGGGCGCTAACCCCTCTGAGTGCAGAATCACTAACCTAGACAGATGGTATGATAGAGTAAATATAGACCTGGAAGCTTTCATTTAATCTCAGTGCAGGAAGTCAAACCCTGGACTTCCCACATGAGAGGCAAGGGCTCTACCATTGGTGTTTAGAACCATGAAATTTTTGAAGAGTTTTGGAGTTGATCAGACCAATTAACAAACAAACTTTCTAAAAGTCTAAGAGCTTCAGCATTTATTTGCAGGATAAAAAAAATATAGTATGATACTAACATCCAAGGTGAGGCAAAACAGGGCTCAGAAGGACTTGCCAGTGGGTGGAATCTACTACAAATGTGTGGGAGTCAATGTTTAGGTAAGACAGAGAGGGGACCAGTGTGCTAATAATTGTTGGAAACGGTAATACCAGTCTAGTACTGAGCATTGACTGTAGGCAAAGAGAAATACATGATAACCCTTAAATGTATGTGTTGCAAGCCACAAATGTGTAAGAGAAAGGAGAGAAAGAGGGAAAGAGAGAGGAGAGAGAGAGAGATGGATGGGGGGGAGAGGGGCAGGGAGAGAGAGAAGGAGAGAGATAAAGGCAGTGTGCCTGCCACAGAGGAAGGCTGGGATAGGGAGGAGGGAATCAGGGGTGCATTGGTAGTTGGAAATGTGCACTGGTGGAGTGATGGGTGCTGGAGCACTGTATGACTGAAACCCAACCATGAACAGTTTTGTAACTGTATATCTCATGGTCATATAAAAATAAATAAATTAATTAAAAAGTAAGAGTTTCAGCAAATAAGTAAGAGAGAGAAGGAAAGTGTCTGCTACAGAGAACAGGCTGGGGGTGGTGGTGTTAGTGGGGTGACGGGAGGGGAAACTTGGGCATTGGTGTTAGAAAATGTACACTGATGGAGCGACAGATGTTCAGACATTTTATGACTGAAACAAGATCATGAACAGATTTGTAATTGTGCATCTCACAGTGATTCAACAATAATAAAAAAGAAATTTGAAAAACAAATGAAAGATACCTGGTAGATTTTTCAACTGTAGAAACAGAAGCCTACCTGAAGATGCTAGAGTCAAAAAATTCCAATGATTAGAAATTTTCCGAGCCGATGAGGCAATAGAGTGACCGTACAGTGAGTCAGAGTTTGCCTTGCACGCAGCTGACCCATGTTCAATTCTTGGTATCCCATATCGTTCCCAGAGTGTGGACTATCTATCACTTATGATCACCAAAGCCAGAAGCAAGTGCTGTGTGGTCCCCAAATAAATCTAAAAAAAAACAAGGTAGATGAAACCTTCTGAGTCTCATGGGATGTGGAAGAAAATGTCCCTGGAGAGAGCACTGCTCCCCAAATGCTCTACAGGGTTCCACTGAACTTTTGTATCAGATTTTGCTTTTATCTATGTGTGTGTGTGGGGAAGGGTGTTGAGGTTCAGATTACCAAGCATCAAAACCAAGGTCCATGAACGGAAGACCTACACTGGTCACTGCACTTAGTCACAGGGCCACTATCCCTGGCCCTATAGTAGATTTCAAGTATCCATAAAGGACAGAGCAAGCTTGGCTTGTGACTCCAGAGGACCAAATCGAATGTTGTATGGTTGTCAAAGACTCACTAATCAAAATTGCAAGAAGGGATGGGAGAGATAGTACAGACGGTAACACACGTTTTGCATGTGGTCAACCCACATTTGATGCTCAGCACCCTGTCTGGTCCTCTGAGAGCAAACCCTGAGTGCAGGGTTAGGAGTGAGGCCTGAGAATAACTGGGAACCGTCCACAAGCACAAACCAATCAACCAACCTACCCAAATTCCAAAGAGGACTATCCCCAGGGACCAGGAAGTAGTCAAGCCGGGACTCAGTCTAAACTGCCACCATGGATGCTCTTCTGCTCATTACCAGGTTGGATTTAGATCCAGTTATTCTCTATCCCTGACAGAAGAGGAAGAGATTTTCTTTCTTGTTTTCTCTTTTTGGGTCACACCAGCAATGCTCTGGGGTTACTCCTGCCTCTTCACTCAGGATTACTCCTGGCGGTGCTCAGGGGACCATATGGGATGCCAGGGATCGAACCCGGGTTGGCCATTTGCAAGGCAAACGCCCTCCACACTGTTCTGTGACTCTGGCCAGAGAAGGAGATTTTCAGGCACAACATTAAGGGAATGTTCTCAGATGTTGTACACGTGCTTTACTCTTCTCTGGAGGTAGGGATAGGCCTGGGAGAGGAGGTACCTATCAGAGTCCGTATCAGAACTGTTTTCAGTTAAATTGTCCATGTGTTTCTCATCATTACATACAGCCCAATGAAAAGGACAGCTATAAAAACAACCATACTTATATACTACTTGCCCACAATTCATCTGTGACTATCATCTTGGCCACTCACCATTCCAGAAGGAACTACTCCTGATTGTGTTCTGTGTCCACTCTTCCCTTCCTTTTGTATTTATTTACTTTACTTGTGTGTATTTGCATTTCTAAATTACATGTGTAGGCACATTACAATTAGCTAGCTTTCATATGAAATGTTTAAATTGGTTTGTCTTACTGTTCTTCAGTATCATAATAATAACATGTCTCAAGGTCAAAGGTCTCTTATAATTAATCCCCAATGCCACTTACTTCATGATCAACTTCTTGTTTGTTCAAAATAGATTTTCAAGCCAATTTTGGGGATTCAACTCTTCCATAAAAGCTCAAATGTCTTTTCTATCCTCCATAAAACTACATTACCTGTAATGGCTGTGATCAAATTGTCTTTTTATTCCCTGATTTTAATATGATTATGTCATATCAGTCATTTCTCCCATCCCATTATTTTACTTTAAACACATTATCTATTGCCCGTCTTTGCTAAATTGTTCATTAGTACCATTGTGGATTTAGGCTGGTTCTCATTTTGCTTCATAGCTCTGTAATCTTATTTCAACACATTCTTTCTGATTTATCAGTTTGTATTTGAACAAAATAATTTACTGAATACATATAAAATTCAATTTCTCAATAAAATAAGTCACAACCGGGGAATCTGCTTGTTTCTTGAATTATGCATTCTCTTCCCAGTTGGATTTCTCCACTGCATTTTGCAAATGTCTAGCTTTTCCTCCTCCTCCTATGCATTCTGACATTCTGTTTCCATTTTTAAAAGGGAGATGTAAGGCTTTTTAAACTTGAACCCATTTTTTTCCTGCAACTATATTTTTCTAACCTTCAAAGCTCTGTTCTACTGAGATCTCAGCTTATTCCACCCCAGGCCATTGGAGTCCTGAGGCAGAAGTTGGACTAGGTGTGCAATGGTTTCATGCCCAGACATTCAAGCTGACTTCCTTTACACCCCACTGAACATTCATATACAGGACTTAAATTTGGGTTGCAATTCATCTCTACGTGGCCACTTACTTACCTTTCTTAACAGAACATTAAACTTGAGCAGACATTGATACAACAACAGCACCTCAAAATTACATGTCAGGATTAGAACAGACTTGAGAATAACATCTTGTGATTATGGTGGCCCTCTCACACAGGAAAGGCCCCTGTAGCCCTTCTTACAGATACACAACACAGCTCTGCAAGTGTTTCAATTATTCAGCATCATCTACTCAACCCCCCAATTATCATTAGGAAAGATGTAAAAAGAAATAGGCTACTGCTTATGAATCGAAATAAGCACAACTGATGCTTAATACCAATCAATTGTATTAATAGCAGTATTTCAGGAACATTAAATTAAGTGAGAAAGTTACATCCTTTGATTTTAACCAAATAAAATAAAACTCTATTTTATAGAAATCTAATTGTAATTGTTTGCTGCTGTTGTTAAGGGGGCCATACCCTGCAATGCTCTGGGTTCTATCTCGGCTCTAAAATCACTGCTGGCATAGCAATGTAGGCCCGCATGCAGCTCAGGGTATCAAACCAAGTTCTGTAACCCTGGATTACCTTTCCAGCCCCAAATGCTGCTGAATTTCAGCGGAGACTTGGTCAAAGTACCATGTTAACTGCCCAAGAGGTAAAAGAAAAACAATACACAATCTAGTCAACATAATTGACTTACGGGAACAGACTGAAATGAGAAGGAAAGAAAAAAAGGCAACAGCATCTTCCTAAAAAGGGGGAAGTGTCTACACTCATACCTAAAAGTCGAGATAGTTTCACAGGAGAGCATGGATGAGCTGGAACAAAGACAAATGGATGCAGACTTTAAAGACAAGGGCTAGAGTGACAGTCCAGCGGGGAGGGCAGTTGCCTTGCACACGGCCCACCAGGGTTGGATCCCTGGCATCCCATATGGTTCCCTGATCAGCGCAGGAAGTAATTCCTGACTGCAGAGCCAGAAATCACTCCTGAGCATGGCTAGGTGTGAGGAGGGAGGGAGGGAGGGAGGGAGGGGAGGAAGGAAGGAAGGAAGGAAGGAAGGAAGGAAGGAAGGAAGGAAGGAAGGAAGGAAGGAAGGAAGGAAGGAAGGAAGGAAGGAAGGAAGGAAGGTTCTTATCTGCAGGCCACACTAGAAGAGATTTTTTTTTTTTTTTTTTGCTTTTTGGGTCACACCTGGCGATGCTCAGGGCTCAGTCCTGGCTCTGCACTCAGGAATTACTCCTGGCGGTGCTCAGGGGACCATATGGGATGCCGGGGATCGAACCCAGGCCGGCATAGGCCGGCCGCGTGCAAGGCAAACGCCCTACCCACTGGGCTATCGCTCAGGCCCCCTCTAGAAGAGATTTAAACAAGAGAAAAAAACCCAAGTGATTAAGGGGTTAACTGTAGTGTCTGTCTTTCTTCATCAAACCAGTTTCATTCTTAAGACCAAAACGAAAGTGCACACACAAATACAGCTTCAGTGACAGAAAAAACGGGAGCAATCCCCCTCAGAAAAGGTCAGAGTTTCCTGAGCCAAGTTAACCACTGACACTTGCTTCAGGGCTGCGGTTTCACATTTGTAAATTTTACTTTGAAGTTTTTAACAGAAGTGACCTTGGTGACCCTTGATGACAATTGTCTCCCAACCTCTCTCCCTCCCTTGTAATTTCAGGACACCTAAGGAATAAGGCCCCGCTGGGCAGTGCTGGGGGCAGGGAAGCCCCCTGAGGGGAACTTACCCTGTGGACCCTGGGACCTGCCGGCAATCAGCCAAGGCTGCAAAGGTGACGGCCATGCTTTAGGGACTCAGGGGAGCAGTTTCCGGCCTTTGGCTCCTACCTTGAAGCCCTGGGCTCAGATTCAACCCCTGGACTCACCTTGAGGCCCTCTCGCTCTCCACCTCTCCTGGCCTCCCCTCTGGAGACAGCTAGGCCCAGGTGAGCTCTGAGCAGACGCTGCACAGCGGGCCCCTTAGCTGGCACCTGGGGCGTTTCGGCCTTGCGGGTTCCTGGGGCAGATGAGGAGTCTGGACCTCATGCCCGTGGTCCAACGCTTTTGCTGCTGGCCACAGGTCTCCCTGCAGGCGCCTGGGTCCCAACAGGCACTGGAGGCCTCAGCCCTAGGCACCACCACGAGACTGGCCGCGCAGGGAGCTCCGTGAGGGCCTGCAGCCTCCTGGCCTGAATTCTCCAGCAGGACTCTGCGGCCCCTCGAGCCATCACTCGAGGAACACGGTCTGCCCTTCCCGCCTTTGAGCTCCAGGTTTCCCAGGTAACACAGGCATCTGCGCATAGGGGCGGGGAAGTTGGTTGGCTGGTGAGAGGCGCCACAGTGCACACATTCACTGTTTGTTTTAGTTTTTCTCCTAGAGGGAACCTAAATGTCCACAGAAACTTCGAAAGGCGTGAAAAGAATTCAAAACGCACGCACATTGCTTGTGATATGGTGTCGGGAGGGAGAAACTGGCTCACAAAAATTAGCGCCCCCTCCCGAAATAGAAGCGCCCATAGGGTGCTGGCCTTGCTGCTGCAGACCGGTTCAAGCTCCACATTCAAGGTGTTCCTATGAGTGCAGAGCTAGGAGGAATCACTGGGCACCGCTGTTAATGGCCTCTCTCTCCCTTAATATAAAGCTACTGCTTGCCAGGATCTGTGTGATGGCCGCAGTCAGGATGCGGGAACCCCACAAGGAAGCTCATGGGCACCCTTTAGCCTTAAACATGGGGCTTAGAATGTCCTCTAAAACCCCAGAACTAAGCTCTAATAGCTGAGACCATTTGTGGTGCTCAGGGTCAAACCCAGGTCAGTGACTCTAAGAGCCTACCCACTGTACTAGTTCTTTGGCCCATATTCTTGTTTCCCCGTGCATCTCAGCTATTTCAAAAAAATGCAACTCTGAATTAGGGGCATTATCCTTTCAAATAAGTGTTCTCATATTCTTCAGCGAAATGCTGCAGTTGCTGTCTGTTTTGGAAGCCTATAAGGTAGTTTTTAGGGAGTGAGGGATGGGGCATCAGGTGATTGATGATCGGGTGTAACCCTGACTTTTCTCAGGGATTTCTCTTCCAGGGGCTCGGAGGACCCCCTGGAGTGCATGAGCTAACCCAGGTCAGCTGTGTGCAGGGCAAACATCAGCTGCATGAACTTTGATACATAATCAACAGTAAATTAGGGCAGCAGTTTCCCAGCCAAGGCCGAGTAGTTCCGTCTGCTGTCTGTAAACTCCATGGTTTACAGGTGAAAACCATGGAAACTGGAAGGGGCGTGGCATAATTTAAGAGGATGGTAGGTAGAACAGTGTAGGTGGTAGAGAGGGAAAGACAGCAGGAGGGAAAGACAGCAGAATGAACCAAGGTCGGAGGGCAATGCTAGTTGGAATATAGTTGAGACCCCCCCCCCCACACACACACATCCAATGCTCAAGACATGTGTTTTAATGTGCATCCTTCCCACAGGTGACACTGAGGTCTTTGTTGTTTTGCATTAAGTTCTTACTGCATAGTGCTTAGGGCTTATTTATGACTCAGGGAGCACCCATTGGTGAGGATGGTGGGGTCAGATGTGGTGTCTGGGGTCTCTGAAGTGTTTAGTTACTGAAGCCCTGTCATTGTGTTTTTTTGAGTTTTCCTGCTAAAGAACATGGTGTTTGTTGGTAAATGACTAGTCCGACGTTCTGCTGAGTTTCAATTGGCTTCTTTTGTTGCTCAGCTTCTTGGATGCTGTATGTTTTTCACATATCAGTTCTCTTTGCTATGAATTGTTATCCTTCCAGTGTAAGACTTTTTCCAAATCCTTGACTCCTGCTGCGGTTGCGGTGCCCTATTATTGTATAGTTTTTGTACCTCCTAAGCATCTTGTATAGTTAAAATTCATGGAATTTCACTTGATACTGGCATATTCTCTCGGAATTAGTTTCTTTGATATCTATGCAGTTGCCTTTTAGCAATAATTTCTCTTTTTTATTAAATGGACTGATATTGTAAACAATTCATTGTACCCATGTGCCAACATCTATTTATTCATTCCCCTTTTGAAGCCATTTTGATTTACCTACGTTTTGACTTAGTAATATCAGACATGAATATTTTCCTTAGGGGAAACTAAAGTCTGCATTTAGGAAAACATTGTATACAATTTTAGTCTTCATATCCTTAGATTTTAATAAACTTTAGATAATTATAAGGATGGGAAAGCGCAAAGGCTGCCTGACTGCTCTCAAGGTTCAGGCTCATTGGAGGCTTATTTTCACTCCTGGTGAAAGCAGATGACCCCCCCACACACACACTCCATGAGGACCTCCATTTTCCACATCTGGACTTCCCCAGCGTCAGAACTCCACCCAGCAGACTAGTCTATCACAGCCCGGCTCATCGAGATCCACCCTGCTACAGTCTCTTTTTAATCTGGCCCAGGTATGCTGATCCAGAGACAGACCTGGGGCAGAGCTGCTACTGGCCCTCACAGTGCCCAGCCACTCACTCTTGAGGCTCCCGTGAGGGATGGCAGGTTCCAGCCCTGGCCTGCCACTCCAGCAGAGCCTCACAACAAGCCAGATGACCCCCAATCCATGAGGACCTCCATTTTCCACATCTGGACTTCCCCCTCGTCTGAACTCCACCCAGCAGACCAGCCTATCACAGCCCGGCTCGCGGCTGCTGGCGACCTCGCGGTTCATCAATAAATGCTGGATTTTGAGATGACTACAAGAGTATACTACCCGCACGGCAGAGCCTGGCAAGCTACCCGTTTCGTATTTGATATGCCAGATACCAGTAACAATTCTAGACCTCATTCCCATGACCTGATGGAATGGTTTGAGGCTCTTTATGTTCCTGGAGCAAGCAGGTGTCCTTGGCTCTACTTGTATGAGACAGGTCATATGGAGATGTTACTGGTGCCTGCTCGAGCAAATTGATGATGAACGGGAAGACAGTGATACAGTGATACAGTGATAGATAATTATATTTGCAATGTTATAATTCTAGAGACATATAATAACAATTATGTATAATTTTGCTAAATTAGCTATATGATAGAATAATTATGGTTCTTATTCTTAAGAAGACATTACATAGTTATAAAAATAATCTTTTGGGGCCAGAGAGATAGTATAGTAGGTACACTGTTTGCCTTAACTGTCTTTCACGTTTTCAAAACTAACAATTAACATTTGTATTTGCTTTGATAAGGTTTTTTTTTTTTTTTTGCTTTTTTTTTTTGCTTCTTGGGTCACACCTAGAAACAGTCAGGGGGTTATTTCTGGCTCTGTATTCAGGAATTACTCCTGGCAATGCTCAGGGGACCATATGGGAAGCCAGGGATTGAACCTAAGCCCACCACCTCTAATGCAAATGCCCTACCCACTGTACTATCACTTTGACCCCCGATAAAGATATTTTAATTTGTTCTATTCTATAACAATCCTTTATGTAATAATTTTTTGGGGGTTTTGCTCCAGTTTCATCACCACTAAAAATGGGTTGATGAACATAAACACGTGGCCCAGTTCTTACTGATAACTATCATTCTTAAAGTTATCTCCATAACTGAACTTATGAAAAATGTTAACTATGGGCATCTGATTTTAAAGAAATAAATTATAGATATTTTGTTTAGGAGGTATAGACGGATTTTTGAAATCCATGCATGTCCAAAGCATTTGGATAATGCTAGCAAAAAATTATGCCATTATCATTGTAGCATACAATTCTTCAAATTCACAAATGATTTTCGTTCTGATTTCACCCTTTTATCTGTACATTGATTCTCTTTTCTGCTGCTTAAACTTCATTAGAAGTTTTCTAAAAATAGATGTTTTCGGCTACAAAAGACATTTTTTCTAGTTTGTAATTTAGTATTCTTCTTTGCCCTTAAGCTTTTATAAAAAAAATAAATACTACCTTAACACATAGTGTGAGAAAACTTATACTTCTGCTATTTTATATAAAGCTGTGTGTTGTTAAAGTTCCTAACAGACAAAAATAAGAATGCCTTAGATACACTTTGTTATTTTAATTGAAAGTTTGCTGGGAGAACCTGAGGAGCATAGGTCATTGCTATCTGCAGAGCACTTAACATGCATTTGTTTGTTTAGATTCTTCTGCAGCTTGTTTCTTGCTTTAGACTGTTAGTACTATTTGATAGCGATCTGTCTCTTTTGGTCATGCACACACACCTAACACCTACAACTGAGACATAATTCCAGCTAAATTCCAAGGAATGATTTGAGACTGCATGAATTTTATTTTTTTCCAATAACATTATTAAGAAATCCAATATGCATCATATATAATTGTATAGGCATCGCAAACTAAGCTCTGTGGGATTAGAATTCTTGCTGAACATTTATTGTCTAGTTGAATCTTATAGTTCAGTCAAATGATAAGCCTCAGTGGGTCAGAACAATCTCTAAATTGCATTATAAGATGCAGACCTTCATGTCTTCTGGTGCAAAAGTCTGAACTTATTCCTGGTCCTATTAAACCAGGTGAGCACTGCATAATGTGTTGGACACAGGTGGACCTTGGACCTGAAGATAAGGTAGTAGTAGTAGTAGCTGATTTGTGCCTCTATCCTAATTTCATACATTCTACTCCTAGCCTGCAATACTTCAGAACATAAACATGTTGGCCCTAAGCCCTTTGAATATGTGATTGGCGTTGTTTATGGGAAGTGGACACCGGCGAAGGCATTGATGTTGGGACACGATATGCCTGAAACCAATCATGAACATTTCTGTAATTCATGTCAGCAAACTAACATGATACAAATCTTTAAAAAATAATCAAATAAAGATGTGATTGAATTCAAGACATTTGAATGGTTTCTAATAGAGTCTATTGGGCAGCTTTAGAAGAGGAGGAAATTTAGGAACACAAAGGCTAACTGGGTGTTGTGGTAGCTCAAAGGAAGTGAGACTGAGCATGAAGGGTTGATCTGTCAATCCCTCAGGCTGGCTCAGGAGTGGTCACACCTGCAGACACTTGTATTCCAGCCTCTGAGTTAATTTAATTCTGTTGTTTAGAGAATTATCCTTCTTATCTGTCCATGGCCCCATCTCCCCAGAGTTGGTCTCTTAGCCTCATGGCATGTCCTCTATTCATAGGATTTTAACCTGGGCCTCCTTGGAATAGTCTGGGGTCCACAAGGGAGCATATGACCCTCTTGGAATTAAAGCTAGTATAAGCTAACCACAATGTAGTATATTGTTTTGTCAGCCCCCACTCAAACTAACATGGGTGTCAAAATAGACATCTTATAGTAAGAATTTTGGAGAGAGTAAGAGCCAATTTGCTATGGCTATAAGACATATGTCAAAAGAAGTTAATCCTGTGCCAGACTATCCTTAAAATACTCCCTTGCCATGCCAAGAGTTAGAAAGTGTGTCCTAGGGACAATAAATGATTTGTGTTTGTAGACAAAGGAAGGTGAGCCCAGGAAACAGGCCTGACTAGCAACATTTTCTACAACTCTGGTTCTAGCTCATGGTTCTCAAACTGGGGTCTGAAGACTTCTGAGAATTTATGCAACCCAATCTGGGGCTTTTACTTCTTTCTTTTCCAAGTTATCACTTGTATCACTTGTCTTCTCATTGTCCATCCATTGCTCGAGCACGCACCAGCAACATCTCCATGTGTCCTGTTACGAGCTAGTGTAGCCCAAGGGCATCTGCTTGCTCCAGGAACATGAAGAGCCTCAGACCATTTCTTCAGGTCATGGGAACAATGTCTATAATTGTCACTGGTTCCTGGAATATCAAATACAACACAGGGAGTGGGCCCATCACCTCTGGGGGGGAGGGTCCTGGAAGCAGCCGGATGAGACTCGCCCACCACACTAGCCGTCACCTTCGCTGTCTGAACACTGGGATGCTACCTCAAGTCCAGATTATCAGAGCAAAACAAGATTCGAGCCCAGGTAGGCAGCTCCCAGAAGTGGGAATCACTGGGAATTCGTCAGATGGAGCCAGGGGGTCGGCCCTTCCCCCTCCATTTTGTTGAGCCTGGTGGCCCCACCCAGGAACTGCCCTGGGGTGACCAGCCGTAGCATAAAGTCTCAAACAGGGCTGGGGAAGCTGGAACTCGGCTTTCCCCAGGCTCAGCTGACCATGGGGCTCCTAGGAGGACAGATGGGTTTTGGGAGTGGGTCCATCACCTCTGGGGGTCCCGGAAACAGCCGGATGAGACTTCGCCCACCACACTAGCCACCACCTTCGCTGTCCAGATGCTGACCATGAGGCCCCTAAGTGGAGCAGCCGCGAAGCGGTCGTGTGGTCCATCAAACTAGTGGAAACAGTTATGTCCTTTAATGCACTGCATTCTACGATGCATAGGAAAGTTAGGCGGGAGGGAGAGATAGAGAGGAGAGAAATGACATACAGAACCCACCAAGTAGTTGAGGTGTGGGAGGGGGAGGGAGGTGGGGACATTGGTGATGGGAGATGGGTTTGGGTGGAGGGATGGCTGTTGGAACACTGTAGAACCAAAGCGCTACGTGAGCATCTTGCAATTGTATGTCTAAAAGTGGTGTAATAAAATTTTGGGGAAAAATACAACACAGGTAGCTTGTCAGGCTCTGCTGTGTAGGTGGTATACTCTCAATAGTAGCCTCTCATCTTAAACAAAATTAGTCTATACTTAAACCAAATTAGTCTCTTGCAATTGAATGTAGAAATAGATATGAGTACCCAGCAAGTTATATAAAGGAAAACAGGTAATTATAAGGATACTTTGTATTGACATATTTTTGTCATACTTTTAAAAATGTATAGTTATAGTGTACTGAGGATTACTACTAATTTAGGACAAAAGTACAGATTTATACTAGCTATTTATATTAACTCCAATGTTGATCATGGAAATAATTAAACATTCTTATTCTTAATAGCTGGATCATCTGGCTCTAAGACAAATATCCTACCAATTGTACTATCAGTACAACACCAGAAATATTGAAAATTTTAATCTATATAAGTAAAAGCTCTTTGCGATTCCTTAAAATTAAGTGAGCAAGAATTATTTTGCTTAAAAGCATCATGTTACAGAATATTTTTATCCTTTTTACACATTTATCTTCAGCTTAACATCTCATAACATGTAATAAGTGTCATCTTCAAAATGTGTATCCCTCTAAACAGATATTGTCACTTGTCTTCTTGTTGTTCATCAATTGGCTAGACTGGGCACCAGTAACGTCTCCATTCATTGGGAATAAAGTCCATTATATTACTGTCTTTGGGTTATTGAATGCACCACAGGTAGCTTGCCAGGCTCTGCTGTGGCTCTAGGTTCATCCCAGGGGCCCAGGCTTTTCCTATGTTAGACCATCAACCATGCAGAGACCACAGGGTGTAGACAATTCTGTCTCCTGTAGCCACCTGCCAATGCAGCTGGGCACTGCAGCCACACTTGCGGTGGTGCAAGAAATAGTTATTATTTAGGAATAATACAATTCATTAAAAAAACTATAATTTCTTGGCCAGGAAGGAAATTGAAGTTGTAGAGCACATGCCTTGTGTGTGCAGAAATGGGTTCACTTTTTTTTATACCATACGACTATGCCAGTGTCGTCAGATCTAACCCATTGGAAGGAAATACATATTCAGGGCTAGCAAGCCCTATAGCTGAGAGGGCACTTGCCTTAAATGCAGACAACCTTGGCTCTCTCCTGGGCACCCAGTTTCGTCCGCAAGCAATATCAGAAGTGAATCCCTGAGCATAGAGTCATCAGTAAGGTAAGCTTGGAGCATTGCCGATCGCTGCCCATAAGCGAAAACAAAATTCAGAGGCTAGGTAAGACAGAAATGGAACAGTGTGCTAACAATTGTTGAGGGTACTAATACCAACCTAGAACTGAACATTAAATAGAGGCAAAAAGATACACATGACAACCCTTTAATGTATGTTCTGTAATCCATAGTCTGGAGGTGAAGGAAAAGAGAAAGAGAGAGAAATGGAAAGAAATCAAGAACCTGCCATGGAGCAGGGCTGGGGAGAGGGGAGGGAACCGGGGTCGTTGGTGGTGGGAGATGGGCACTGGTGGCGGGATGGGTGCTGCAAACAATTCAGTATGATTTGTTGGCAAAGTGCTACACCGTTTCAATGAAACAATGTATATTTTAACTGAACTAAAATAAATACATGTTTAATCACTAAAAAAAAATAAAATAAAATGAAAGCTAAAAAAAAAATCATGTTTATCCTCCAAAAAGGCACAATACAAACACACACACATACACAGAGTTAAAACATCCAGCATACAAATTTGCTCCTAATTCCCTTACAGTCATTCAACAAGTCATATAAGTGCTAATTTGATAATATAAGGAAAACATTACTCTCTTCACTGTTACCTCTAAATCTCTGCTATATAGTTTTTCACTAGAGTCCAAATAAGCCTCTGATCACTTTTCTATCGCTTGTACTACATACTTCATATGAAATGTATTCACCACTCACCAAAGTAACATGAGTAAAATAAATATGACCCATCCCTTCTTTATTCAAAACCCTCATAGTTTCTCATTGTATACAAACTTTGTAAAATACCAATCCATCTCTCACAGCCTGTGAGATCGTCATGAATTGGTTCCAGCTGGTTTGGTTGATCACAAACTTATTTTCATAGTGATCCCTTTCTCCTCTTGCTGCATTCTTTACAAATCCCTGCAAAGAACTGAAGCCTTTTCCTTATTCACAAAACTTGAATTGACTTGTGACTCTCTTTCCTTAATTCAAGGTAGCAGATGTAAGCTTAACAGGATTTCCCACCACACCTTGCAAGGTTCATCTTAAAAGTCTGAGCTAGTCTATTGCAGGATAGAAATTCCTGTATAATACAGCAAAAGCCTCTTTGGATTGCAGGCGTATTCCTAAATCACATAGCCCTGAACTTATTTGTGAGAACAAATATATATTCAAGTCCAGCTAAATTCCTTGGCTTAGGTTTCCAGTCTCCTGCAGTCATAAATGGTGCTGGTCTCCAGGCTACCAAACTGTGAGCCCACTTGTTTTGTGGCAATAACTAACTGCTGCACTTGCATTATTATCCAGATACTTTGCCTCTCAGGGACGTCTATCTTCTATCTCACTGGCTTCAAAGCCTTTGCCTGCAATTAGGCCTCATGCCTGTCTAGGGATTTGTACCTGCTGCTTCTTTTATAGTGTTCTTCAGATGTTATCATAGATTTTTTTTCACATCCGTCTGTACTATATCCATAATCATCTCCTCAGAGGGAGCTTCATAATCATAACGCTTTCCCTTCACCATGCTGGTTTTTTCTGTGACAATTATCACTCCCTGATAGAGATTATATTTTTTCTTTTCATTTTCTCATATCAGAATAGAATTTCAATGAGTACAGTGATTTTGGATACCTAGGGCCTTAAACTGCCTAGCAAAAGCCCTCAATGAATAAATCAATGTACACTCTGCGTGAAAGATGGTATGTTTGCATAGTTAAAAGCTATACATGAAAGTTATATTATTAAGTAGAAAAATAAGGTGAAGTATGTTATACTGAAAACATTCATCAAATAATATTATTTTAAATAAGAACTACAGAGAAAATTGGTCATCACTTAAACTATGATATATTGATTAAACGTTTGTTAACTTTTGTTATCTTAAAGTTTACTGTTTAAAAGAATGGTGAAGAGAATGCAAGGCATCCAAATTATTGTTGGAGGGTAGGATATAGAGAAAAATGCTGTAGAAAATAATTTGGTAAGTAAGTATTTATAGTTACGTTTAAACTTAGAAGAGTAACATGTGTTTTGGGCGCCCCCATAGAATAATTCTACCTTCTTCATAAGAATGGAGTACAACATGCTGTGGATATTTACTCAATGGTTCCCAAGGGTCACCTTGGCTAGAGTCTGAAATAAACCCAGGGTTGCCTTCGTTGAATATTAAGCTTTATGAAGCAGCAACTGTTCAGTTGCTCCCTCTTTATATGAAAAGACCAGTGTGGCAGACTTACATCATTTTCAGGCAACCCCCTTAAGAAAGCGTAGTGAAAGCCTCATTACAGCTTGTCCAAGCTGTAACACTTCGTCGATGAACCTGCCTTCCACATTGTTCAATTCCCTCAATGCCATGTTTGTAACTTGACTCAGCATGGAGATAAAGACCAGCCACTTGATCACAGTATGGACTCGTGTCTTAGCAAAAATTTCATTCAATTGTTTCTACCCCCAATATTATAAGTACTTCAATGAAAATGGGTGGCAAGAATTGCCTTAATAAAAATCCTACAAATTAGGTATGTCATTGTTATTTCTCTGTGAAGAATAGAGAAAAAATTTTAAAATGAGAATCTACTCTTCTAAAATCAATGCCAAAAAGTGTGTAAAGTAAATTTAGTAAGTCTCATAGTGAATTTTGTATGAATTTTCGGTGAGGATTTGGAGTTCACCGATTATTAATGATAACACTTTAGCATCCATATTAAAAATTATCTTATCTATCTTTAGGAAAAGGAAGAGTAGCAATTGCTAAAATTACCATCTCACCTAACATAATTGATAGATTCTGCAGAATCCCTAGCCCCTTCATTAGTGAAGAATATTATTGCTGATATAGCATTCTGGGATGGTATTATTTGCTTCTGTCGCTTGGGACTTTCTGTTTTTGCTTATGTTTTGGACCACAGTCTGCAAATCTCAGATAATTCCTGGATATCTGGTCATGGATGAGTCCTGGCAGTGCTCACGGAATAATATGTGGTATCAAAACTAAATCAGGTTCAGATGCCTGTGAGGCGCGCACCTTAACCCCTTTCCTATCATTCAGGCCCCATCTGATTTTATCAAGCTGCCTCTACGTGAATTCAGAAACTTCTTGTCTTCAAATTTTTTCTTTTCCTTGAATTTATCATCAGGGAACCAGACAGTACCAAGGACCAAATCAAGATTATTTTATTTCTGGTCCTGTCTTTAGAAATTAGGCAGAAATCCAAGCAGAGCAATAAGTATCGGTGAGTGTATGTGTGCGTGTTTTGTGTGTATGTGTGTGCTGGGGGTTGCACTTTACATTTCCCCTATAGTGTGTTTTTAGGTGTATCTAAAGAGACACACAATATACAGTGTGATTTTTTTGCTCTTAGTTGGTACATAGCTTAAGTCCTTTTATGTTAATAGTAAATATTCAATGATTATATTTAATTCTGTAATTCTATAATTTGTTTTCTCTTTTTCTTTTTATTCTGAATGACCCTCATTTTTGTTCCACCCAAATTTATAATTATTTCAGTATCTTCATGCTCTTCAATTTACACATAACCTGTTAAAGTTATCTCTCTTTATATTTTGTCGAATCCCTCTATGTATTTTATTTGATTGACTAAATCTTTTCTTTTTTAGGAAGAAAACTGAATCATTAATTAATAACACTGTAATCCCTGAAGCTATGCATATACCTTTAAACACTCATGAGCTTTCTGTCACAGTCATCATAATTATAAATATATGCTGAAATTTTGTATATATTTTCCCTCAAAATTATATATATTATTTTTACTTTTTTGGGTTGCACCTGGTGACACTCAGGGGTTACTCCTGACTCTTTGCTCAGAAATTACTCCTGATGGTGCTCAGGGACCATATAGGATGCCAGGGATCAAAACTGGCTTGGCCAGTGGAAGGCAAATGCCCTACCTGCTGGGCTATCAATCTGGACCCCCAAAATTATATTTTAAGAACTTGCCTAGATATTTGGTATTTCTGTAATTACTTCTTTTTTATAGCTCCACCTTTCTATTTAACCTTTGGCTATAGATTGTTATTTTTTTTTGGACGCACCTTCTCCAACACATTTTTCTAGTTTCCTGTCATTAGACATTATTATTGTGTGATGCTTTGATTATATAAAATTTTATTCTTGAATTATAATTTTGTTGAATGTAGAAATATATGTTGATGATTCTTTACAAACTAATGTACAGATGTTGCTCTAACATATGTTGGCTTCATAGACATCTGCATTTGTTTTCGTAATTTTCTTCATGTACTTGAAATGTCATTTTCCTCTATATGACTTTAATTTTTCTCTGCTTCCTCTACTTTTTTAGAATTTCTATCAGAATGGATCATGGCTTCTTTTCCTCAAGTCATTCTTCAGGGATTCACTGATATTTTCTTTTAATCTGTACACTTTCAATTTTCAAATCTGTGAATATGTGTTGACTATCTTTCTGTGCTATCTCTGTTACTCCCACTATGATAACAAGTTAACTGCATCTCATGGTATTGTCCCACAGGTTCCTGAAAGTCTCCTTTTATGTTAAAACTATGTCATCTTTTTGATCTTCAAATTCTAAAACTTCTATTGACCTATCTTTAAACATCTGGATCTTTATCATCTCCATGTGCTACTGAGCTCATTTAATGATTCGTTTTCAGGTGTTTCCTTTTCTATTCTAAATTTCATCTTGATTCCTGTTATTTCTATGTGAAAAGTGCCTGTCTTTTCATTTATTTCAAATGTGCTCATTTTCGATCTAAAACATAATGAAATAGTTACTTTAAATTCCTTCTTGTTGAATAATTTCAGCATTCGATAATTTTTGTTTAACATCTGATGGTTTCTACTTCCTTTGCCATGTGGACACACACTTCTCTTTTCTTGTGTCTTTTTATGTGTGTGTTCAGTTCTTTTGGATTGTTTCAACAACACTTTAATTATTTCCCTTAGATTGTATGTCCTTATATTCTTTAATTTTATTAGGTGATTGGTTTACTGCAGTCAACATGATTGGGTTTGGCATCTTCAAATGATTGCTTTAATTGAGTTTTTAGAATCTAGTGATGTTCCTTTAGTGTCTCAAACATACATTGAAGGGCCGGAGCGATAGTCCAGCAGGTATGGCATTTGCCTTACATGTGGCCGGCCTGTGCCGACCTGGGTTTGATCCCCGGCATCCCATATGGTCCCCACGAGCACCGCTAGGAGTAATTCCTGAGTACAGAGCCAGGAGAAACCCCTGAGCATTGCCGGGTGTGACCAAAAAAAAAACAAAAAAAACAAGTATACATTGAGTTTTTTGGGGATGAAGAACTTGAGAACTTGGTGTGGATTATGTACATCATTGTGGAATCAATTTCTTCCTGTCTTCTCTGAGGGCTTTCTGACCCACTGTGTTTCTTTACTCAGATCTACTGCTGTTTCACTTGATCACTTGACATCCCATTATTTCTTGATTTGCTTGAGTGGGCGCCAGTAACGTTTCCATTTGACCCTATCACATGCCAGTGTAGCCCAATGGCATCTGCTTGCTTCAGAAATGCGAACAGCCTCAAACCTTTCTTTCAGGGTTTTGACAAAGAAGTGTGGCCATCTTGTAGGTGGGCAGCCACATGATCTTTTGACATCCCGTGGGATCCAGTAGGTAACAGCTCTAGTCCAGCGGTCATCTCCAAATGCATTACAACTCCAGCCCATCTGATTTTCAATGCCTTGGCAAACAGACAGCCGCCCTGACTCTGGATGGTCGACGAAGGCCAGAACCCCAGATTCCTTCTCTCACTTGAGTGAGGCGTGATATTCCAAGCATAGCTCTTTCGATTCCTCTTTGGGAGACCCAAATAGCATTCCCGAATAGCTTTTGTAAGGCCCAGGTCTCTGAGGCGTATATTAATGCAGGAAGAATGGTGGAGTTGAAGAGATGTGCCCGGAGCTGGAGGTTCTTTGTTCTTTTAGCTATTTCCTTGATGCTTTTGAAGGCATTCCATGCAGCTCTCTTCCTTATGCGCAGCTCAGGTTTTAGGTCGTTCATCATGTTGACTTCTCGACCTAGGTACACATAAATGCTGCATACAGAGACGTTTGCTCCATTGAGAGTGAATGGGGCCTCTGGAACTAGTTCATTTTACATGAACATTGTTTTATTAAGATTCAGCTGTAGATTCAGAATTTTGTTGTGATTCGTTTTGTTGAGATTCATCTTTCCACATTCTCGGTCAAAGTCAGCCAGCATTTGTGCCGCATTTGTGCCGCTTGGCTAATGTTTGTCGTTATTAGAATGATGTCATCAGCGAAGCGGAGATGGTGTATTTGCTGACCTATTGATGTTTATTTATGTTTTTTTCCACTATTTTCCTTCTTTATTCATCTATGCTTCTAGACCCCACCTTTGAGGAAAGGAAAATAGGAAAGAGAATAACAAAAAGCCTACAACCATCTCTATTGAATATTACTTTCAAACACTTTAATTTTTTTCATGCCATACACCTATTATTATACTTTTCAGTCACCTCTCATAATCTGTTTTTCTTTTCATCTTATTTAGTTTTCAGTTGTAATCTATAGGGAAGTTAGCTCATGGTGAAATTTCCCTGCCACCCTCCAAGCAGAAAACCCTGTTACAGAGATTTTCATTTCTGATATGTCATATGATTTTGAAGATTTTATTTGTTCTGTTGAAATGTTTTCACAAAATAGAGTCCATAGCTCTTTAGGAAATGGCTTATTAAATATAGTACTAAGTAAGTAATTTAAATGTTAACAGTTATTTAATTGCAAGGGATAAAATCAAGATACATTGCAATGAACTACTGACTTGATGTTCTAAAAGAGATGGTTAAGGTAAAAATCCTAAAATACTTTCTTTTTTAGAGCTATACACTTCATCTTATTCCATCAGAGCAATTATGAAAACTGTTATTTATAAAAGGTAGACAGTCAGAATTTATTAAAGCAAACTTTAAAGAATATACAAAACCCAAAAGAAAACTTTGAAATCCCTCATTACCCTTTTATTATTTGCTAAAACACACAACTCATTTTAATTCTGAACTTTTTGTTATTAAGAAGGAACAATGCCTTTCTTTAGATTGTACATAAAAATTAAATTTATGTTCTTACCCTCTCTTTGCCCATAATCCAAAAAAGAAATAACTGTAATATTAAGGCATAATTATAAAAACTAAACATATTCTCCAAACAGATAAAAAGAACATACCTATCTTTTTTTTTTGACATCCCGTGGGATCCATTCCGTAACGGCTCTAGTCCAGTGGTCATATCCAAATTGCATTGCATCAGCTCCAGTCCAGTGGTCATCTCCAAATTGCATTACATGTCCATCCCATCTGATTTTCGATGCCTTGGGGCAAATGCGACTGGATCCTATGGGATGTTAAAAGATTGCGTGGCCGCCCACCTACAAGATGGTCAGACTTCTTCGTTAAACCCTGTCGGGGACCCCGCCAGGGTACCTGACAGTGCCGGGAAGTGAGTTTCCTTCTACCTCCGAAGTCAGCGGGGAATGGATGAAAACTCAGGAATCCGATGCAGTTTTATAATGCTTTACTTATTACAGGTTCAGGCATACAAATCAGCAATAGGCAAAACCCTGTGCTTAGGATTCCCAGCTAGAACCCAAGCCTCATGTAGGCCAAGATATCAGACACCACGTGTTAAGGCCCTGTAAAGAGGAGACAAAGACAAGACTCCCAAGAAGAGTGCAAGCCCCAAATGAGAGCACCAAAAGAGAGAGAGAGAGAGAGAGAGAGAGAGAGAGAGAGAGAGAGAGAGAGAGAGAGAGGGAGCGCAAGAGAAGAAACAGCCTAGTTTTATACCCCTGCAACTCAGACTTCCCACTATTATGGGAAGGGGGGAGGGTCAAATGCCCTCAGGTAATTTCTCCCAGCACCTCACCTAGGCCCTTTTATATGCTGATGTTTTGAGTCAAGATTTGCCTGGAAATGGGGGTTTCTGAGATGGCATGTCTCTGTACCAAAGACTATACTAATGCCAGTTAAATATTTCTCCAAGCCTTCACAAGAGTCTCGTCTACTTCACGGTAGTTTTGTAATTTAGTTGCCTTTGAGTTATCAGGGAGCCATGCTTGCTTGCTTGGAGGCAAACAGCATTTCTCTCTGGTCTAATTACTTAAGAGATTCAACGTGGCCAGGCAAATATGCTGGTAAGTTCTAGCTAGTCCCATGATGATTGTGGCAGCATGAGAGGATATTTATACCAGCCAGTACAGAATACATGGTCGGATAAAATGCCACATTTAAATTACCCCCATATCTATGAAGAGATCTGCAGGAGGCAATCCAGGGCAGATGCACAGGCTTTTAGAGGAGTCCTGCAACAATACCCTGAATGAACGGTTTGAGGCTCTTCTTATTCCTGAAGCAACCAGATGCCTTTGGGCTACAATCGCACATGATAGGAACAAATTGAAATGTTACTGGCACCCGCTCAAGCAAATCAATGAATAAAAGGATGTCAAGTTATCAAGTGAAGTGATCTATTATTAATTTGATATTACTAAGCATATTAAATATTGCTTTACCTGCTGCAAGTAACTGAACTTGTATAGCCACTGTATGTGTAAATACTAAGAACTGGATGCTTGCTGATTAATGTCTAGATGATTTGAGACGCTACCACTGTGCTACAAATCTGCTTCTATAGTAAAACATTTGAATATCTCCACTTCAAAAGTCTTACTTTGCCACAATTTTATAGCTTAAAACAGAAACTAAAGCAGTTGTCCACACCTATTTGTGCACGGTTCTTTGTCAAGCAGCATTTATCATGCAGATTTGATAGTCAAATAGTATTCATTTACGTTAATGATGAAATGTTGGCAACTGAAAGATTTAAAATCATGGAGTGTAAAAAATATGGTTTTAAGACTCAAGAAATGTACAATGCAATTAAGATGAAAAGCGACACACAACTGAAATGTCACATCACTGAACCAGGCAGGATATGTTACTGACCTTGGACAATGACAATTCTGCCACATATTTTTTTCTCATCTATGAAATTAATTTGATTCTGCATTTTCAAGCTTCAAAACGGTTGCCAAATTAGTGTTTAAGGTGTGCGTACTTCACAGCAATAAGGACGAAGAGGTGCGAGTGTGGACACTTGAAGGTTCAGATTTTGTCAATTCATAGAAAGCTAAGAAATAGCTATGTAAGAAAATTATCCCCTTCAAAGTCAAACTAGCACTTGAGAATTTTATATTTTACCTTGGAATTTATAATAAAATATATATCATGTGACCAGTACAGTTTAGGAGATTTTTTATATTACACAAGATAAAACATGCCTCAATACTGTAATATATATATATTTATATATTTATATATATAAATATATATATATGCATTTCGTTAAGGAAAATAGGAAACACTTAATAGTGAACCCAATTATAGAAAATGAAAAAGTTGATGAAAGAAGACTTTTGACAGTAAATTGGTCTGTTGAAGCCATTGTTTGAAAGCCTGAATAACCAACTTTTTTAATCTGTGATAATTAATATTTATCTGGGATATTTAATATTTAATACTTAATTCAATCACTGTATCACTGTATTCCCGTTCATCATCAATTGGCTCGAGTGGGCACCAGTAACATCTCCATATGTCCTGTCTCATGCTAGTAGAGCTCAAAGGGCATCTGATTGCTCCAGGAACATAAAGAGCCTCAAACCATTCCATCAGGTCATGGGAATGAGGTCTAAAATTTTTACTGGTATTTGGCATATCAAATACAACATGGGTAGCTTGCCAGGCTCTGCCGTGCGGTTGGCATACTCTTGTAGTCATCTCTAAATCCAGCATTTATTGATGAACTGCACAGTCACAAGCAGCCACAGGAGCCGAGCTGTGATAGGCTGGTCTGCTGGCTGGAGTACTTAATTCAATATCACTTGAATAACAAAAATCTGTATATCACATAAATAATGATTTATTATAGATGCATGTGTGTTTTAAAATCTAATGTACCAAAAATTAGCTAATCTTTATATAACTATTTAAAATATCCTAGTGAAATATTAGAAAGCATGGGATATAAAACATTCCCAGAAATTTCTTAGATAGTAGCATATTAGAGACACTGGGAGTTTGACAACAAAGAAAATTGTTTTATTTTTTATAACCCAGAATTTGGCAAGCTTCCAAATCATAGAATGATTCTGTGCTTACATAAAAGCTGTGAAATCCTTTGGAATCAGTATATTGTAAAATACTTTGTAGTACAATTAGGAGCAATACACAGATTACAGCCAATTTTTCACTTCCTGTAGTGGGAACATGTCAAATATGTATCAGGAATTTAATGAAACTTTCCCCCTTTATTTTATTGTCTTTATTTTGACTGTTACAGAATTGAGAATAGTATATATTAGATAATCTTATTTCCTAAAGAAATAAGCAGAATCTGGTATTGGGGCAGTAGTATAGTGGCTAGGGCATTTGCCTTGCACATAGTTAATCAGGGTTCAATCGCCAGCACCTTAGTTGGCCTCCCCAGCCTGCCTGGAGTGGCCCTGGACATAGCCCTAAGCACTGTCTAGTATGACCCAAACTACCCTCATAAATAAATAGGTAGAATCTTGCACAAGTCAAGATTCATGGGTTTTACGGGGTTCCCAGTTCATGATCCTCATGAACTGGGGAACATAAGTTATCTTAAGATACTTCTATCCCCTGATTTTTTCAATATACAGGAAAACTGGAATATAAAGGTATTTCAATGACTTTTTTATTTACTGACAAAAGAAAACATAAATCGAGGAATTCTCTTCTGTACCAGGCAGAAAGGAATACTCACTGTCAAACTAGCAGTTGTGAAGACTAGTAGAACCTGGCATATGGGCCCTACAATGACATTAGACAAATATCTTAACAACTCGTATATTTGGTCCCCATTTTTTTTATACAGTCAGGCGACCAGTAATTGAAGAAGATAGATTTCAAAGCACAGTAGTGAATAGCGAAAGAAAAATATTTTATGATTTTGCCTTTCTTTTTGTTTACTTGTTGGTGAAAAGACATGGGAAATCTACTAGCTTCAGTGAAGAAAGAGTCAAGATGTGTTCATGAAGGCAGAAGACAGAAGACGAATGCAGGTGGAGGTCGCGACACTTCTAGTTTGGAAGTCTCAGTGTTTAGATATCCTGTATCATTCACAGTTTGTTTTGTAGAACAATAAAATAGGGCAGTCCAGCAGTTTTACTCCAAGGGTGAGGTACACTCAAAGGATCCAAGGGAATCCGTCACTTATCCCAAGCAAGGTGTTGAAGAGATATATACGGCAAACTTCACAGGGCCACACGATGGGGTCCACACCCCCCCATCACCACATACAGACACTGAAGGATTTAGAGCCACTCTCCCTTCTGCCTATCACTATCACTATCTTCCCGTTAATTATCTATTTGCTAGAGCGGGCACCAGTAATATCTCCATATGTCCCGTCTCATGCTAGTAGAACCCAAAGGCATCCGCTTGCTCCAGGAACATAAAGAGCCTCAAACCATTATATTAGGTCACAGGAATGACCTAATATAAATGTTACTGGTATTTGGCATATCAAATACTACACGAGCAACTTGCCAGGCTTGCTGTGCGGGTGGCATACTGTTGTAGTCACCTCTAAATAAAGCATTTATAGATGAACCGCGGCCGCTAGCGGCCGCCAATCGGGCTATGATAGTCTGGTCTGCTGGGTGGAGTTGTGACGAGAGGGAAGTCCGGATGTGGAAAATGGCGGGTCCCATGCAGTAGTGGAGGGTGGTCTGTCTTGTTGTGAGGCTCTGCTGAGGTGGCAGGCCAGGGCTAGAACCCGCCATGCCTCCCGGGCACCTCACAAGCAGCTGGGCACAGGGAGAGCAAGGAGCAGCTCTGCCCCATGTCTGAGAGTCTCTGGTTCCGCATACCTGGGCGGATTGAAAAGTAACTGCTGCAGGGTGGGTGTGGATGATCCAGGCTGTGATAGTCTGGTCTGCTGGGTGCAGTTGTGACGAGAGTGAAGTCTGGATGTGGAAAATGGAGGGCCCCATGCAGTAGTGGAGGGTGGTCTGGCTTGTTGTGAGAAGGGAGGGTAAACAATTACGCTCCCTTCTGCCTAAGTAGCTATAAGTTTTGGACCCTATGAATATCAACGGTTGTAGAGTTTGCTTGAATGACTCACATCGCTTAGGAATGTGCTGTTTGATTTTGTGTTGTTTTGGCAGCTTACAAACTGAACTTCACCAAAGTGAGATTCTTAATACCAGGGAGGATCCCAAACCCAAATCTTCTGGTATCTTCAGTAATATGTCATTTCCACAATATTGAATTGTGACAATACTCCAAAGAAGCATATTGGAGAATCTTATTCCTACTTCACTGCCCAAAATTTTATTAAGATTCCATTACATAAGCATTAGTGACTGAGTTCTGAGCTATATGACATATCTCAATCTCTAACCCTCTTCTTCCTAGAGATTCTGTTGATTCCAAGTGACTCACAAACCTGCAGGGGTTTGGATGATGGAAAGGTGGGAGTCCAAGAAGGGTTTATTGGACATAAGACACATTAATCATACAGAAATCCTGGTGACTTACAGGTTATCTCCAAGGATGCCAGAAAAAATACCAGTTAAGAAGGAAGTATATCTGTGGCTGGAGGGATAGCATAGCGGTTAGGGCGTTTGCCTTGCATGCGACTGACCCAGGTTCGATCCCAGGCATCCCATATATTCCCCTGAGCACCACCAGGAGTAATTCCTGAGTTCAGAGCCACGAGCAACCCCTGAGCATTGCCAGGTGTGACCCAAAAAGCAAAAAAATAAAGAAAATAAAAGAAGGAATCATATCTGAGAAAGCATCTCATGAAAGAGGGAGCTTAGGTTTAGACATCTAGTAAAGAAGATTTCAATGCCAGCCAATAGTAGCATCATTAAAGTATAAATGTATCATTACACTACATCATAAATGGTGTCATTAAAGTATAAAGTGATGCTACAAATTATGTGTCTCTGAGCATGCGTAGAGTAAGTAGGATTAAGGTAGAACCTGAACAAAAGTAAATCATCTTTTTTGTTTCTCTTTTGCTGGATCTTGGACATTGATTTGTCTTGAGTTTTGGAGTTCAGATGGAGCAGAGTTATTTTATATTTGGGTAGTCGCTGATATTTCACTTGTATTGTGTTAGATACTTAATTCCTGGATATATACACGATAACACCTCCTATATTTAGCCCCCATTTTTTTTATACAGTCAGGCGACCAGTAATTGAAGAGGATAGATTTCAAAGCACAGTAGTTAATAGAGAAACAAAAATATTTCATGTTTTTGCCTTTCTTTTGTTTGCTTGTTGGTGAACAAACTATATGTATTTCAGTCCCTTAGGAATACATGCTAATTTCTTTGTCTATGCTCAGACATTCAGAGCACATATTTAACTTAGCAGGGAGTGTCAGGCCATCTCCAATGGTCTCTATTCATGCTAGATACAATAGATCTCCCGTTTTGCAGTTCTCTCATGAGGTTTAGATAGGAGAGTGTCAGTGTCAGCTCTGTGATGGTATTCATAAAGCTGGAAGCTTCATGCTTCACACCCTTGATAGTGAAGTTTATATAGCTTTCTGTTGAACTGGAATAGTTAAGTCATATCACTATAACAGCAAAGCGCTATATTTCTTCTACATTGTCTACATTTTCTAGATGCCTCTCTTGCCTCTTAATCTAGCAATAAACCTTACGTTAGATTCATTTTATTACCAGCATTTTACCCATGAGGAAACTAAGATAAAATTTCTGAAAACAGTAGATATTTTCCCCAAAAGCACACCAACACACCAGGAAGTCTAACCTAACCATATACCGATACACACAGATACACACACACACACACACACACACACACACATCCCAGCATACTAATACCTGATGTCTGTGCAGTTTCTGTAATGTTGCATCTCTTATAATAAGGATATAGTTTATGAGTATGAGACATTTAAAGACTTGCAGAAATCATTTCCAGTTCCTTAAGACATGATAAAATCATAAAATTAAATAGCAAATTAGTGGAGTGGGTGAGGTAAAACATTAAAATCTTATTTTTCAATACTCTAACTCTATGATTATTGTACAAACTTTAGCATGAATCCAGGGAGCTCTCCTTCAAATGGAGTTGCATGAAATTGCTGTGTAAAATTGAGCTAAGGGTCTCAATGCTTTAAGAGGCAAATATGAGTCTTGCTGGCTATAGATTCTTTTCTGTATTTTCTCATGAGTCTCTATTTAGAACTATTTTTTCTTTTTTATCATGGTGGCATTGTACACCTTGAATTTGTATCCTATTCACATTTCCCTCTCCTTTATTTTGTAGGCAGTACCACAATTCTCCCCTGCTCAGACTTTATATAATGATGGTAAAGTTTTAGGAAACAGCACATTGTAGAGAAAATACCCAAGAAAAGGACTCATTTTTGTAAAGAGCTTTGAGGACCAGTAGAAATTTAACAATGTGTAGGAAATAGATACATCATTACCTGAAGGGAAGTAAGCTATGTAGGGGGTAATTTGGGTTTAGGAGAATATTAGAAGTGAAAGGGGGAAGAGGTATCACTGTCTAGAGAGTTAAATAGCATACAACTTTACTATTAATTAAAGCAATATTTTACTTTATTCTCCTTAAACTAGAGTTATGACATTCCCATTGTAGCTTGAACTCATTTTTAATAGGATAAAGCACCACTGAACCTAATTAACCTATCAGACATAAAATAAGAGAGATTGAGAATACATCTTACTTTTACTTGGGGCCAGAGGAAGAAAGACGGGGAGATGCACTTTAGCATTTAGCTGTAGGGGACAGAAGCCAAACACATCCACTTAGACACAGGTATCGCTCACTGCCTCTTTATTCTCTGCACACTGGAAAAAATGCTGGTTAAAACTTAATTGAAAAAGATAGATTTGGTGGATGATGGTCAGCATTTTTCTTCTTTTTGATTTCTTTTTAAGCTGCTTATAGGAAACTTTGATGGCTATGTCCAAATATAAAACTGCAGGAACTAATCCTTTCTAACGATGAATATAACTCATGGTGAATCACTAATTCCTTTACTGACTATGTAAAAAACATGAAGAGGTTGAGCTCATATAATAAGATGGAATTAAGTATATAAAGACCTAAACATAAATATGTATCTAATTATTAGGAAAATTTAAAGCATTTTTAAATCCCATTAAATGTTAGCATAAATCTCTAGAGTAGTTTATTTGAATATAAATAATTAACATTCTATATATAACAGGGCAATTTTCTATACTACCAGGATATAGTCTATTTATATGTATATGAATGCTCTTAAGAATTCTTATCAAATATATGAATAAGAATAAAGCATCTCACTGTAATGAACCTTCTAATTCGCTAAAATGCTGTGACTGTAACTAATTACATATGCATGTATTTATATTCATTCATAAAGTATGCACGTAATTTCATGTAAATATCAATAGACAGTTTCTTAATTTTATAGTTCGAGGAATTTTCATTATGTAACAACTTTCTGTAAGATAAATGCTGTTATATAAATTACCATTACTACCAGAAAATTGCCTTTTATATTATACCTTATATGGAGAAGGTAACTCATGAATTCAATAGAGTACAAAGGTGTTTTGAAAAGGCAATAATTTATTCAAAGAATGGATTTCAGAAATGGCAATTTAGGAAAACATGTGAAAAATGGCAAAAATTGTTTCATTAGCACCTTGACTATACCCAGGTACAAGGTAAGGCGCTGTGATCTTAACTGTCGGTACACATTTTTTGGTTTCAATTTATAAAGCCCAAATTCTCATTTTTGAAGTAAGTTACTATTCCATATCTTCATTTAAGGTCAAGCAAAATTTGGAACATGCTAATCAAAGAGAATACTTATTGTCATATCTCACTTCTGACATTTAAGAAAAACTCTTCATGCAAATTAAGTATGTGACTGGACTACCAAAGGAGTATATCAAATGCTTGATGCAGAAATACAATGAACTCCTCTCTATTGATGGAAGTCCTTCATGTGCCTCTTCTCAAGTGCAAATTAGTCTTAGATTCCTCCTCTTTGATGTAGCGTTTCCCTTGCTATATGACGTTTAAAGCATACTGATATCTATCATGAATTAAAATTAAAGTATCACTCTCAAATATTTCCAGGCACAGAACTTTTATTTCGTACATAAATATACTGAACCCAGAAGGAATGTTCGATTCATTAAGCTATTTTGTGTAACTTATAATTGGCATTTTAAAAACTTGAATTGTCAGTTCATTTTTCCCTAAGATAAATTTCTTCCCTAGACCTGACTTGTTCTGCATCTGAGTTTCAATAATCCACTGCCGGTTTGCTCTCCAGTCACTGTTTTTATTACATAAATTGTATCTTATTCGAGAGGAACCATAAGTGGATGTAATTGGACAGGGATTCTTTCATTTATTTTTTAATCTTATAGGTAGAAGATGATGCATACAAGTCTGACAAAACACAGCGTTCATGCCCTCTCTCCAGAGCTCTGCCCTTCCTCAGGCATTCAGAGGCTTTACCTGTTTGCTTTCACCAAAGAAAGCAAGGCTAGAGTCACCACTTCAAATCTAAGTCCTTTATTTGTCCAAGGCAATCATGCATGGCAGAACATAGTACCTTGTTTAATCAAGACTGTTTTCCCCAAATCCATATAAACAAATAAACCCCGGATGCTATCCAATGGAGCAGGGCATAGAGAATAGGGTCTGCTTTATTCTGCTTCAGTAAATATTTGTTTAGCTTCAGCTCTGGGCTACTGCAGGGCTCTGCCTTGGAATCAAAAATGAAAAGAACATGGGCTTCATCCTCAGAGATTCCTTCAGATTCTGCCTTTTGCTGCTGATGTTTCACCTTTTTTTTTTGCATTTGTTTATGTTTATTTCGGGGGCCCCACCTGGTGGTGCTCAGGACTTAGTTCTGGCTCTGCACTCAGGAATCACTCCTGGCAGTGCTTGGGAGCCGTATTGGAAGATGGAAATTAAACTTCTATCAGCCACATGTAAGGCAAGTGCCTTAACCTTCTGTGCTATCTCTTTGGAGCCCCTTCAATTCATCTTTGATCATGTCATTTCTTTCTTTTCCTGATCATTAGAAT
Source organism: Cryptotis parvus (assembly GCA_021461705.1). Taxonomy (NCBI): domain Eukaryota; kingdom Metazoa; phylum Chordata; class Mammalia; order Eulipotyphla; family Soricidae; genus Cryptotis; species Cryptotis parvus. The sequence continues at coordinate 91,451 of JAJIBD010000774.1, read as the reverse complement.
TCAGTGTCCTTTTATGAACTAGAGAGAAATATAAAATTCCCAGGAAGAAAAGATCTGTCCGTAGTCCCTTGGGTTACATGTTGCCTAAGTTTGGTTGGAAGTTTTCCCTGACACAGGGCTTAAACAGGCATAACGGTTGTGGGGAGGGAGGGAGGTGAAGAAATAGTCTATTGAGTAGTTCATTTGCCTTAACGTGGCTGGCCGGGTTCTATTTCTGCATCCCATATGGTCCCCCTGACTACCGCCAGGAGTAATTCCCTGAGTGCAGAGCCAGGTGTAACCCCTGAGCATTGCTGAGTATTACCCAAAAAGCAAAGACAAACAAAAAATCCAAAAAAATACAGGGCATACGGGCCACTTCAGACAATGCTTGTCCACCTGGACCAGCTGCCCAATGCTAAGGCCCAAGAAGGAAGCACTGGCTGTGCTGAGTTGCTGGGTAGTACTTTGTTTGCCTTGGTGGTATAGGGCACTGCGGCCAAAACCTCCAGTGCTTGGGGACCATCCAGTGCCAGCGAGAGAACAGGTGAAACATAATACCTGACACCTGACCATGTCCCTGGCCCCTATTCTTTAAAATGGTTTGCAAGTGTCTCTGATTAAAGAAAGCCTGAATCTACCAACCTCTTGGCATCCAGATACAGCACATAGTTGACCCCCTGAAACAAAGGGTGTCGACAAGCAAGTCTTTCCAGCAATGGTCAGTTCCCAGAAAGGACATTAGCCAACTGTCCCTAACATAGAGAGATGTTTGCTGCTGTTTGGAAGATTGGAGAGAAACAGGAAATGGTTACCCCTGGTTACATCTTACCATGACAGAATGGAGTGTTCTTGTCTCAGGGATGCTTGTTATTACGAGATCCAGGCACAGTTGTTCTTTCAAAGTCCAAACACATTTTTTATTGACACCACTGGAGTTGTAGTGCTTTAGTCTACCCGAATCGGTGTCTTGCATTTTCCCCCAGTTTCCTCTCGTTTTATGGCCTTGTCCACCTAATATTTGTACACTTTGCTTAAAGCAAAATAAACAGAAGCCAGGTAAGTATTGACTTAATCTTATGCCTTCTATTAAACGAAGAAGAGTATTTCCACATAGCCAGACTGAATCCCCAGGTAGATTGTCATGAGTCACTTTTAATTTGGCAGCACTGTAACTTTGAAAGAAATTTTGTTGGAAACCAATTTCCATAAACCGTTGTCAGGCTTCAGTCTCTTCTCTTTCCCGTTTAAATGTAAATATTTGGATAGATATGATAGTAAAAATTGGTTCAGGTCTTTGGAGAAATAAAATAATTTTCAGTGGCGAAATGGGAAAATAAGTAAATTGTGATAAGTCAAATACTCATCAACTGGGATTAGGCATATTTAATTAATATACAATGAAATATTGAAAGTTTGGTGGCATTATGCATCATTAAAGTTGTGTGTTAAGTAAACAAATCCACAGAAACTTGGATTTGCTACCTAGGTGATGATAATATGGCACTTTGTCTGAAAAACTCTTTGTTGTAGATAAAGACCAATTCCAAACCATGTATTGAGTCAAAGGAATTGACTGCATCATAATGGTTCTACCAGAGTAGGTAAAATATTTTAAAAAATACAATGAAGGTTTGAACAAACTAAATTCATATTGCTTCCATATAATGAGTGAACTGAATTTAGTGATTAAAGATACAGCAAGAAATCACAGATCAGTAATAAATCAATCAGAAAAATAAATGGTGCAAATAAACACAGACATTCCTTCAATATGATTATAAGTGTTAGTCTTTAGGTATATAATCTTAGCATATATTGAATCTTTAGGTATATAATCTTAGCATATATTGAAAAGCACCAGAATCCAAATTTACTCTTCTTCATACTTAATTTGAAACAAATTATCATAGCATTGGGATTGCTAGCACTAAGCCAGTAAAACTAAAGAAAAAGAGACACATTTCCAGTATGAAATAGTTCATTTGAGGGAGTTGTGATTTTTACCCAGAAATCCTTCCTGTAAAATGCTTTAGAGAGTAACTGTTTGAACAACAAATCAAAAGAAGCCTCCTGAGATTGGAGAGATCATGGTAAATTATGTCCTGGAGATGAGTTAGCTACTTTATGATATGCGTAAAGAGAAACAAAGGATAGTCTCTGCAAATGATATCATAACTTGTAAATCAGTAGGCTTTCTTCAGTATTTTGAAGTAGATTTATCAACAATGTCACTTTCTCTCAACAGACACCTGCACAAAAGTATTGGTACTTCTCAATAACATAGTTTCTAAGCCTCCATTTGATGACATGTCATAATCTGAAGGAGAATTTCTATTTTGTGATGCCCCTTTTGGAAACGTGAAAGGCAGTTGATGTATTCAAAGTCATGAATCATTTCTCTTATAAATCAAACTTTGACGGGAAAAAAGTCTTCCCACTTTGAGCTCCGATGGAAAACATGTGGTGTTGTGTATCACATCTAATTTTGCTACATGAATAAAGGGTACAACTCCAGATGTCCTTGTGACTCATGGTTGTCTATCTGAATATCTATCGGCATCAATGCCTCTTCTAATGAAACCATAATATGATTTTCTTATAGATGCAAAAATCTTTACCTTTATAATCAGGGTCAATAGGAAACTTTGACAAGAAATATCTATGGGTAAATGGCAGTTTGTTTTTCTATGTTATGAACTGCATAGTAGAAAAGGCAGTGACTTTTAGATAATGGAACCTACCTCACATTTTCCTTTGGGTTTAAATCTTCTCTGTGCACATAATGTTGCTCAGCTTCATTGTAGTTTAGGAGCAAGGAAGACTTGTAGTTCTCCCTGTCTTGGATGATTTTGACCACATTTATGAGATCTATTTTAATTATTTTAAGGCCCAAAGCTCACCATTGTAGATTCAGTTAAAAGAGCCACGTGGTCTTTCCATTCTGCCAGGCTGGAAGAGGAAAGTGCATGCTCAATTATACAAACTTTCCCAAGTTGGAAAAGCATTCTTCAGGATGGAATTAATAAACTACAAAGTCCTGTCAATTTCTCTGTGGACAGAAATCTCCAGATACCTGAAAACAAAGAACACTTTAAACTATTTTCTTCAGATGACTTTTGAATTGAAGTGCGGATTTATAGTAACTTCCTCGCTAATAAAGATACTTTGTACTGCAGCCCCTAACCACTTGTCCTTAGCACTGAGGACATAAGGAAAAGAAAACAGTCTAGCATTAATTTAACTTAGAATAGCAAGAATTCTGCCTTTGACACTGTTTTACCTTTTATCCAGAAAAGAAAGAATGAGCACAAGCTTTCTAAGCATTGTTAAAGCCTGACTAAGTTTTGAGTTGGGTTTTTCATTTCTAGATTCTGTAACAGGTACAATATTACATTTGTTAATGTCCATTATTATCAGGAGGGAGAGCAGTATATCTTCCAGTAATGTAGCTAAAGGGATTTTTACTCAAATATATTTAACTCTTCATCCTGATTATTTGTTAATAAAATAATAGTGTAATTGTAAAATGATATGCAGGTATTTCTCATGTTTAATAATGTCAAGATAATCCTATAAATTCCAATTTCCATATCTTAAAAGTAGTAATTGACACAGGGAATTTTTTATGCTATATTAGTTTCGAGACAGCATGAGCTAGAACATATGGAGATGTTATTGGTGCCCGCTTGAGCAAATCAATGATGAACGGGAAGACAGTGATACAGTGATACAGTGATATATTAGTTTCACAACTGGTGTTTCTTAGATGAAGATCTTGAGCTTCTCTATTCAAGTATGCCCTCCTTGATCTGGAAGGAGGTGGCCATAGAGTAGCAAGTGAGATTAATTTCTGTGTGGGCATTTAGAGAATCTTTAAGGAGACTCAGTGCTCTGGCACTTCAAACAAGAACTGATTTTTCTTGGGAATAAAATGTCACATCCAGAACACTAAAAACTTAGCAAAGACTAGGAGGGACTCTTTTGGGAACGTTATGATCTTATACACTTTATACAATACTTTATACAAAATTTTGAAACATATTATTATGTCGCTATCACTTTGGGAAAAGAAAACGAAGAGAAAATAGACTGGATTGAAGAACTCCATCTAGCATGTTGTAATCTATTTCTTTTGGAAGATAATGAAAGAGGAGATAACACATGCTTAGTATTTATGGAGCTTTGGTTTACAATTCTCTAAATCAGTAATAAGTGTTCTAAAAAAAATCATGATCAAAATTATGAGAGGTCCTATCATTGTTAATGTGATCAATGCTTTTCGGTTTTTATTTGATGAAAATGTGTCTAAGTTACCTTCAAGTTCCTTAAGGGTGAGCCCTCTGTCCGTATTCCCTGACCTGTGCCCTATGGAGGGGCCCATATGCTTTTTCCTCTATTTGCTTCAGCTGATTAAACTTGAACTCACTAGCGTTACTCTCCTCTTAGGACTTGCACTAAGCCGTTTTTATATAGTCAAGAATCATGTACACAAAGTGAAACAAGAAGTCAAGTGACTACCATGTGATCACATTGTCAACTGCTTCTGGGCATACATCATTCATTTTGTCATCCAACGTCCAGCAATGCTTCTGTTTTTTTTTTTTCCTTTATTTTTGGAGGGAAATGCCCAGGACTGCTGAGGGTTTACTACTACATTTTTTATTCATGAGTCGCTACTGGTTATCTTAGGAAACCACATGTGGTTCCAGGGATTAATCCTGGATCATCCACATGTAATCTGCCCCTAGGGGCTGCTTCTATGATAGGGCTCAGCAGATACATCTTGAAGTTTACGGTCTCAGGCCCATTCTATCATATTTTGACCTGGAAGTACATGAATCAATTTAGCCCATGTCAGAATTTGTCACACAACCCATTCACTCAAGAGACTTAAAGAAAGCTGGGGGAAACCTTTTGGTAAATCTGTGGGTTTTCCATCCAGTAAAGATTAAATATGGTCATCAACTGAGAGAATGTGGTATTTAATTAATTACTTAAGTTGATTAGTATACCTTATAGATATAAGGAACAAAAATTGATGAAAATACAGTAGGGGGTATCCTTTTCAAATTATCAGGCACTTGCTGACTGTCTTTTACTCATTTCCTCTGAAAACTCAGAGAAGCACTGAGAGGTCAGTGCAATGTAATTATTGTTGCAGATAAGAAATTTGACCTCATAGATCGTAAGTGACTTGCTCCAAGTCACACACATCAGAGAGAGAACTTTATTGCTGATCGTTTTGGTCAAGAGAATGCATTTACAACAGTGAAATGAAAACCCGGTTCCATGGCTTTGCAGTCATATGCAATCACGGACAAGTAATTTCCTGAGCTTTGATTTCCTCCTCTCTCTGAAATGGACAGTAAGCCTACTCACTAAAAGGGTTTTCATGAGTATTAAGTGTAGGTAGTTTTGTGGATTAAATGCAACAAATGAGAAGAATTAAATGCACATAAAATGTATAACCCAGCCATTCAAATAAAGTGAGTAGTCATTAAATGTCATTTGCTAATGGATTTTTAGTGTGTGTGCTTTTCATTATTATGGTGTACTGAATGCTATAAATGTGGATTATTATATACATATATATGTATATATGTAAATTGCATATATGCGTATCATTTTGCCAACTATATAATCCAATAACAAGAAATCCTCAAGTTTTCTGCAGGAGCAAGAAACTAAGCTTATACTATCAACCAGGGAGTGTTGACCCAGATGATTATATTAACGTGGCATAGATCATATTTACAGATCCTTTTCAAAGTTTCCTGCTTTTAAGCAGTTCCTTCTAGATGTATAAAATTACAATTATGGTATTTACAAGGCAGCCTGGGTGGAAAGGAGCACTGTAAAGATATGGGCTGTGAAATTGCCATTACCCTGGGCTTGACCTTAGAATCAATCATTATTCTTCCAATTAGATAAATTTCACACATCACTGCAGTTATGATGATGTGGAGAAATATATATGTTTGCTACTTAAACAAATCAGACTATTTGTGAGAGAGATTATACAAGAAAAAGCAGCTCTAAGATGAAAATTTAGCATTACTAACTATTCAAAACCATTTTTTCTCTGAACCTCTGCTTGACTTTATTAATTATAGAAAAAGCAAAGAGAGAATAAAGCATATATTTTTAAAACTCTGATATTTAAAATATAGAACCAGAGCCAAAGTGATAGCCCAGAGAGTAGGACATTTGCTTTGCACGCAGCCAGCCTGTGCTGGCCTGGGTTACATCTCCAATATCACATATGGTTCCCAAAGCACCACCAGGAGTAATTCCTGAGTGCAGAGCCAGGAGTAACCCCTGGCATTGCCAGGTGTGACCCAAAAAAGCAAGTAGATAGATAGATAGATAGATGATAGATAGATAGATAGATAGATAGATAGATAGATAGATAGATAGATAGATAGATAGATAGATAAATAGATAGATAGATAATATAGAATCGATACAATTAATTTAGGTAAATAATTAAAAACAATATTAGCATTTTCTTGGTATATCTTAAACATGTGAATATGCTTATTCCTAATAATTCTGATTGTATTTTCTAAATGTCTAAGTCAACTGCTTCATAAGGTCTGATATTCTGGGCAGTGATCTTTGATTACCTTTAAATGAAGAAAATGTCCTAGGGAATGATCTGTAAATCTCAGCAACATCTCAACAGAATGAGGCGCCTTAAAGGAGTAAATCAACATCAGCATAATCTTGCCACTTAGCGTTGGTGTTTTGCTCGCTGCTCATCATCCCAATTCCACTGCTATGACAATTATTTATGAGGTGAATTGTTATCATACTGTTAAATGCAGCTTTGAACAAAATGACAAGACCAGTCTTTTTTATTTATCATCAACCAATCATACTGCTTAGAACCAACAAAAGCCAATTACATTTTTGTTAAGTGTTTATTGGAAACTGCAGACTACCACTCCACTTCTTAGAAGCAGGGAGTCCATTGGGAAGTGAAATGAAAGGAATGAAACACCTGGGATTTCCTTTACTCAAATAACCTTTATGATGCACTGTTAAGGGTCTAGTCTAAATGTAATATTCTAAAGCACTGAAATAAGGAGCATTTAACTAATGTATAAGTCTTTGACTGTTGCTGCCTTTCACTCTGATTTGCTGATATCCATAAGTTTTCCTTTGATTAACACTAAGTTCTTCCTTTATCTGATCTCTGAATACATCTCTGCAATTCAACATCTGCCATTCAAGTCTAAATGACAGTGGTTACTAGTTCATTATTAATCAAGCTATCCGTGGTACAATGCTGGGTATTGAACCCACCACATACATGTGAGGCATTTGTTTTGCCACTGATATCCTTAAGCCTCTAATCAAATTCCAGTCCTGGTCTGATTCCACTGAGCCCCCTCATTCCCTGACACCTTTCTGTCCATCTTCAACATGCCAAGCATCTGAAAGTCTAGTCGACCCTTAAGCTCAAAGCCAACAATGGCTTCCTAGCTCTTACATTGGATCGATATTCAGTTACAATATTTACAAGATGGACGAGGGCACCATATCCTTATTCGAGTTCAACCCATTTGTACTGAGCTAAACTGATACCATTTTGTCCCTGAGAAATGCACTTCTTTTAATGGATGTAGACGTAGTTTCCCTGGCACTTTCAGCATAGCCCAGTGGAACTCTAAAGCCCTTCACTTTCTCAGAGCAAAGTTTTCTTCCTTTAAAGCCTTTATTTTAACTCCTTTAAATTCTGTGCATGCTGGCTGGGGGTGCATTCTTTTACTTTCTCAGTCTCTTTTAGGCTTTCTCTTCCTTCAAGCACTTACCTTCTAACTTATAAAGTATACTTATATAGATTTTGTCCTTTAGGGCTCTTCTTATTCTTACAACTGTATGCAATCTTCTTAAAGGCAGAAATTCTTGTCTGCTGTGAATTTTCTGCATCTAGATAAGACCATGTCTGTTCTTTAGCCATTTCCTTTGTGCTCAATGAAGAAATGTGTAGCCATAAAATTTAGATATTGTTTCACAGCACTAGAGTGACCAACCTCCATCACACTCTTCCAGGCAGTTTACAAACGTCTCTGCATCTGACTCACCTTCCTCGTCTCCTATCTAGTTATCACTTTCCTCCATTTAAAACCAAATCTGTCTACCCCTACTTTGCCTGCAATGAGGATGTCCTTCCTGCTTATGAAGCTTTAACTCTAGGCATTGTCCCATTTGTTACTTGTTTTCTAATCCCTCGATCATTCCCCTGACCTCATGTAGACACTCCTCCGTCTTGGTTGATGTCGTCCTGCTGTAGCTAAACTCTTGCCAATCATTTAAGCTCTCTGCTTCTCTGTCTTTTCATTATTTCCATTGAGTAGGACAGGAACCATTATATATTAGACTTCCTCCAGACCTGAGTCTGGCTCTAATTATATGATTCAAATCTCTTAATCTTACTGGTACATGACTCATGTCTGTTCTGATCAGCCCTGTGCTTGATATTTCTATTTGCATGTTTTCACAGACTTAAGTATGTAAATGAAAATGCAGCAAATATTTAAGGAAGACAAGGCCTTTGTAGTGAAAACCAAAGATTAAAAAAAGACTTTAAAGCAATAATTAGCAGAGTCTAAATCTAACTAAAAGGTGTCTAGCATGATCACATTCTACGGTGTCCCTTGATGGTTTCCTCGCATACATCTCTGAGAACTAAATTAGCATTGGAATTATAATTCATAGTTTCACAAGTGATGCTCTTTAAACATTAAAACAAACAAAAACTGATAAAGAAAAAATCTCGGGCAGATATCCTTGTGATGTAGCTTATTACGCCTTATAGCGAAAAATGAACATTATTATCAAATCAGAAAAATGGAGAATGCATGTTCATCAGCATCTTGGGAAATCATTTGTATCTTAAACATTTCTATATCTATGGCTATTTCCTTTCCCTGTATGGTCTTTTATGTTTAATAACTCACCAGTCTTCCTTCGTGCCAGATCTTAGAGACTTAACCCTCGAACAGAGGCAATCTCATAAAAATTAAAGGCCAAGAGTGCATTGCACTCCAATTGTGTGCCGTGTACCCCAGGTGGAGGCGGATTTATTTCTCAGGCCCACTGCTCATCTTGCTCTCATGAAATCCTGCAAGTTATGGAGAAGCAAACCTAGTCAATAAAATCAGTCAAATATGAGAAATAAAATGACTTGCTACTAAGGAGCAAATGAAAATTATTTTAAATAGCAATGGCCCTAAGTTGAGAGTTGAAAAAAAACCTTTACTGCTCATCTAATAAAAAAGCAATCAATACAAGTGGTCTAATACTAAATATCAATCAATATAATAACTAATTGGGTAAAATCTATTAGTCTGTTCCATACTTAGTTCCATCAATATTTTTCCAAATCATGTAATTATAGCTCTGGCTTCTGGAGCTCTGCCTACTAAATTACAATTGATCAACCTGTGGAGGAGGCCGGTAATGAGCCCATAACTCTTGTTGCCTCTGAACTTTTTAAAAATGTATTTTTGGAATCTTTCTAAGGAAAATGGCAGAAAGAATTTTTTCATTATATATTTTTTAAAAACTGAAATTGAATGTTTCCTAATAAAAATAGACATTAACCCAAATTTATCTGAGGAAAAATATACATAATGATACTTCTGATTCAATTCCCAGTTGAGAAAACTTCTATATGTTTCTAAGAGATTTATGTTAGTTAATGTTAAATATTTACCCACATACACACTGTCAATGGCATGCTATTGGAATTATGTACATGAAAAACCATCCATAATAAAATTGTAATTAGTTGAACCTCAATCAAAATATTAAGACAATATAATATATACCAACATGAACACATATTTATTATTTAATTTATCATACATTGTAATATAGAATAATTTCTGAGTGCAGAGCTAGGAGTAACCTCTGAGAATCATAGGATGTCATACCAAAACAAACAAATAATATTTTTTCCTATTGCAACTGTAATCACTTGATCACTTGATCACTTGACATTCCATTATTCATCGATTTGTTCAAGTGGGTGCCAGTAACATTTCCAATTGACCCTATCAAGGTGCCAGTGTAGCCCTATGGCATCTGGTTGCTTCAGGAATACGAAGAGCCTCAAACTGTTTGTTCAGGGTCTTGGCGAAGAAGTCTGACCATCTTGTAGGTGGGCGGCCACGTGATCTTTGACATCCTGTGTGATCTAGTCAGTAATGGCTCTGGTCCAGCGGTCATCTTCAAATTGCAGTACATGTCCAGCCCATCTGATTTTCGATGCCTTGGCAACAGTAATAGGAATACTAAAACCCAAGCAAAAACAGAATGGGTGATTACAAAAGCAAAATATAAAATCTAAACAGATGATTTAGTACACTTTTATTTATTTACCTTTATTTTCTGTCTAGTTAAAGATAACTTTACACTGTGTAAAAGAATTATGTTAGCTTAAGTACTAACAATGTTATACTTTATAAAAAAGACTTTTAGATCTAAACACAAACTTCTCCTCAGTCATGTTTTAAAATAACTGGTTTGAAATAAAAAATATTTACATTAAGCTAGCTAATATTTACTATTTATTACGATACCCTTTCCACCTTAGAGAAATCGTCTTATATTTGAGGTTCTCCATCATTCCATAATTGTATATATGAAATATAGTTCTTGCAATATCTTTAAGTGATAAGTCTGTCAGAAGATCAAACATTAAACAAGGACTTAACATACACTTAACCTTTATATAAGTCTGATGTTCTGTATTTACCCTCTGTTTCTTCCACTTAGTCATGGCATATATATGATAATTAGCTTCTGTTCCATTGAAAAGGGATTATAATCTTGTGCAAAAATGTTACCACTGAGTTCACCTAGTACTTGCCTGCCTCCATTCTGGTAGTCTTGATGTGGGAGTTAGGAGCCCTTCCAGCTAGGTTCCCTATGTTGCGACCACACGGGGCACAGTCCACCGTCTGTATTTATGTAATGGACCACCCTCCAAGCCACAGAAGTGCTGAGACATAAGACAAGGGCACCAATTTCTCCTAATGCAAGGCTATGCAGGCAGAGTCCTTGAGTTCTAGGAGATGATACGATGATATGGCCATGGAACTGTTCTTTACCATAAAGGATATGGGCAAAATAGGCTTGAGCAAATCTTTGCTATATTATGAGACTTGTTGAATTCTAGAACCTGCTCTGTATTGGGATCAGCAGGTCTGATGCATCCTTCTTGTAGATTCCCTTCCCTGAGTCCTGAATGATCTCCGGCCCTGAGTCAGGAAGAAAAATGAATATAGCCCACATCTCTGCTCTTCTCCTCTTTCTGGTATCACTGTCACTGTATCACTGTCTTCCCGTTCATCATCAACTGGCTCAAGCAGGCACCAGTAACATCTCCATATGTCCTATCTCATGCTAGTAGAGCCCAAGGGTACCTGCTTGCTCCAGGAACATAAAGAGCCTCAAACCATTCCATCAGGTCATGGGAATGAGGTCTAACATTGTTACTGGTGTTTGGCATATCAAATATGACAGGTAGCTTGCCAGGCTCTGCTGTGTACTCTTTCTGGTACTATATCTCAATAGTCATCTTGCCATAGGTTGATTTTGTTTGATAATTGGCTAATTGTGCTAGTAAGTGGAAAGATCGTGAGGAGGATCCATGTCGAGGCTAAGTGGAAAGGGCCATCAGTGCAGTACATGAACATAATTATTTGGATTGTATATCTTTGTAAATGATCAGTGGACCCTGTCAACACCCAAGGAAGGATACAAATGTCTTCTTTGCATGGGAGTATAAATGGACACAGATTGGGGACCACCATAGGTGTTCACAGTGATGGAGCTAGCTGGCCCCTCCAATTGTTCTGAAATATTTCATAGTAAAAAAAATCAGTTGCGAGGCAGAAGTTTCTCATTTGAGAGCTATGCATCTCATAACCCACTGGGGTTGCAATTACCTGACTTTCTATTTTCAAAAAGCATGTGAACAAAAGTAATGAAAGCTTCTCTCTGACAAAGGGACGGAGGGGTCAAGATGCAAAAGTTCCTCCCCAAAACTTCATTCTTTTTTCAAATTTTTATTTATTTGTCTTGTACTTGATTGTTTGCAGTTACAATTTCTTGGCTGTGCTCAAGAATCACTCCTGGCTGGGATCTGGTGGTCTTTGGGATGCTGGGCTTGAACCTGGGTTGGCAATATGCAAGATAAATGTCGGGGCCTTGGCCAGCAGCCCCTAGCACAAAGGAGGGAGATCTGATCTTGCCAACTTCATCCCTGAAAAAGGAGAGGGAAGGACTTGGGAGAAATCCTGCCTTGCCACTGCTGCAGAAAGGAAAAGGAAGACACCAATGCAGCAAGGGGTCTGGAGAGCAGTTTCCGTTTTATTGAGCACAGACAAAGCCCTTTATATATTTCCTGGGTAGAGGGGATACAAGCTCAGGTCGTACAACACCTGCAACTCCCTGACCATAGAGCAACAGCACCTGCAAACTCCTGGGCCATTGCAATAGAACAGTAACCACATATCCCTGTGGTCAGAAGATTAGCTACTCACTGCACTGATGTTGTTCATGTGGATGCATTTGGACTTTATTGCCCGAAGAACAGGGTCTACTTCTGTGTCCCGCTTTCAGGGCCCTATGGTGGGAAAGAGCAAGGCCCCAAGACTAGCTGCTTAGTGCCCAACAATAAACGCACTGTACTATTGCTCTATCGAGAGTTCTTTCTATTTTGATTATCTGTTTCTATCTTTTTCCATATAATTTGGCACCACACGCAGCAGTGCTCAGCAGTGTGTATTCCTGACTGTGCCCAGGTATCACTCCTGGTACTGCTCAGGGGATCAGATGGCATGTCAGGAACTAAATCCAGGCTGGTTGTTTGTAAACCAAGCTCCCTACTGACTGTACCATCTCTCCAACTCTCTACTTTGACTCCTCAAAGCACTACTGGGAGATGTTGGGTAGATATAGAGGGGACACCGACTCACGGCAGTATTTTATGGAAAAGAGCTACTGTTCTGTGGGTGACAAATAAATGTTCAATCTGTTTGGCTTACATAGTCTGTTCATTGATTCTTTGCAGATCATCCTGACAGCTCATGATTTTAGCCCTGTAACATGCTTAATTCATTAACACTTTTTACTCAAAACCAGATGGCACTATTAGATATAAGAAAAACAAACAGAGGTGAAGTTAATGGAAATAAAGCTGGTTTGTCTTCTTAAATATACTCCTATTATTTTGGTTGATCTTACTTGTGGAGAGACCAGATGATCAAGAGTTGAAAATATGTGCAGGGCAGACTTTAAATCGGATTAAATGGACAAACATCTGGCATATCCTGGCAATACAGATCCAAGAAAAAATTTTGAAGAGACAGCATCAATTCCAATAGGGAAGTTATTCTAGAAAGGTAGCTCTATTAACTGGTATCTGATTTTCCAAAACATTGGCTACTAACAATGTCTAACAATAGGATAATCTAGCTAATTTCAATATTAGGTGTTCTTTAATAAGTATGCCATTAGAAGTCACCAGCTCATTAGTTTTCACTAATGGTAGACTTTAAAATCTCCAATTAGGCTCCAGTCTAGGACCGCTAACAAGTGTCGATTTCTTTTCTTCCTTTTTCATTCTGTGTAGTACTTTCCAGTGTGGAAGTTTAGGTGAGTATGTATCACATTTTCGAACATTCACATATCTAGTAGCTGAGAACTCCAACCCAAATGAATGGTCTAATATTTTGTCTCTCTATCTATCTCTATCTCTGTCTCCATCTTTCTCTTATCTTCATTATCTCTCCTCTCCCCTTCTCTCTCCTCTCTCCTCCCTTGAACTCCCCATCTCCACCCTTTGGTGACAAATCCATGCATGTCTGAAGCACTGCACCTAGCTCTCTATCCATTCCTCCAACATTGCTGACAGTTGCTCTCTATTCATCTTGCCACCATTGCTCATTTATAGTTACTTGGATGACCATTATTTTCTAATTCCTTAGGGCACATGGAGACAGTGCCTGAATTAATACTGTACTCAACAATTCCCTTCTTCAGAGACAGACAGTACTGTGAGCAGGGCACATTCCTATCATGTGGCTGACCTGGGTTCCATCCCTGCCACTCTATGTGGCCCTCTGTGCACTTAAAGAGTGATCCCCATGTGCAAATTCAGAATAAGCCCTAACTAGTACTGAGTATGCCCTGAAAACCAAAGGAAAAACCCCAAAAACAGAACAAAACAGAATTTTCTTCTTCAATAGGCTCCCATAACTTTGCAGCCATTATGCTCCCAATGCTAGTTGGTCATTTTTATAGTCTTTTTTGTCTGGTAGGAAATTTTTAATTCTCTTTATATTTGCAGAATGTTTCCTCCAAATGGAGGTTATAAACTAATCAGATACGTCTCTGTTCCTCTTTTGGGTATTTTTCTTTGTCTTGCTCAAAAAGACTCAGCAGAATGAAGGAAAAGAGAAACTATTGGGGGTTCAAAGTATACATAGGAGTGGCGGAGCGATAGCCCAGCGGGTAGGGCATTTGCCTTGCATGCAGCCGGCCCATGCCGGCCCGGGTTCGATCCCCAGCATCTCGTATGGTCCCCGAGCACCACAAGGAATAATTCCTGAGTGCATAGCCAGGAGAAACCCCTGAGCATTGCAGGGTGTGACCCAAAAAAGCAAAAAAACCAAAAACCAAAAAACAAAGTATACATAGGAGTGGTGATATATCATCCCTATAATCACTGTTCACCATCCGGGACCTTTTGTTTATTTTGTCTTGTTCTGATATACTTTTCCTTGAAGATTGTGTTTCAAAAATAATACTTTTCTTCCAATTTAAATTCCTTTTCAAAAACACTAGTTTCTGAGATTGTTTATTACATGTTTGATTTCTGACTATTCAGATAAACGTCTTCTACTCAGAACTCTCGGCAGCTAAGGCAGAATCAGGAACCTTCTGTATGCTCAGGGCACAATACCCATCTTTGTGCTTTGCTCAGAAGAAATGGAGAGTGATAGAGTAGACATTTTTTCCAAGGAAAGAGACATTTCTCTTCTGTCTGCATCAAGAGCTTTCAGTTTAGAATCATTGTGTAAATTTCAAAATAGAACCATTGCTTTCTTTGGTTTGGGCAGGGGTAGGTTGTGTATCCCATAAGGTGCTCAGGAAACAATGCCAGGCCAGGCATCATCCAATGTGGGTTGTGTACAAGATAATTGTCTCACTTTTATACTAACTCTTGGGCACAAAAACTTTTACACTTATATTTTATATGCCACCAGTAGCCTTGAAGTGCTTGGAATTTTAGTGATGCCCTTTGTTTGTCTTTCTAGGAATTTACGACAGATGGAGATGTTTCATTCTGATAATCTTTTAATTCAGGCACTCATGTCCATTTATATTTCTACTTTCCTTTTCTCATATCACTTCAACCCATCGCAGATATTTTCCTGGAAGAATGCAGAGCCAGTCATCAGCAAAATACTCTGTATTTTCAACTCTATTTCAACTTTCTGTCTCGAACAGAGATCTGTCTCAGGTAGAATTTCCTGAAACATCTAAGTATTTTCATCCCCCATGGTTTACCACTAAAGGTAGTATTGTATTTAGTTTTTGGGTATTTTTAATAGGATAATTGAGATTTTGGGTCATACTCAGGGACTTGTGACATTGCACAGGGGATCACATGGGGTTGAGAATCAAACTGGAGCCAGTCTTATGCAAGCACATCCCTAACAGTCTCACTGACTCTCTGGCCTTTGAAGGTAAAGGTAGTTATATCTCTTGTTAAGTTTTCAAACTTAACAGAAGGCATGTGCTAAGTTTAAATTAGATCCATGCAGAATTCTGGCATCAAATTCATATCAAAATCTACTGTTACTACTAAGTCTGAGCATTGTACCTCTTCTTATTCTCTCTACTTCTAGCATCTGGTGTTCAACTATCACCAGGTAGTTTTCCAGTTAATTAGCTATATTACTAATTTTATTGATTCTTCGGTCTCCAAAATAAACACATTTATCTTTACCATCTCACTGTCATTATAACTCTCAGTGCATTATTGCCTTCATATTCTAAGTTCTAACTTAGAGTTGTATTCATGGCATCTAAATTCTTTTCATCTCTTCCATAATTCTTTGTTTCTCTTTCCTCTTGTTCTCTGTTTTTTTGCATTCACACATTCCGAGCACAACTCCAATCCTGGCGACTCCTATCTCTCTGTCGTGTGTTTGTCACCAACCATGAGGTTATATGGACTGACAATAACTACACATGTATACTGATGGGTTTAAATATAAATTTAAGACCATGAATCTAAAGGGCACTTTAATAACACTTGTCTGAAAATCATTTTAAAATCTCCGAGTAATTTACTCAGTTTCTCCTATAGATATGTTATTAGTTCTCTTTTTTCACTTAAATTTTAAATACCGCCACCAACTTCTAACTTTGTTGATGCATTTTCTGTATAATATAGAGGTTTCCAGGGAGAACTTCTAAAAGCTGCCCTAGTACATTTAGCCCACTGTGGAGGTTTGTTTTAAAATGTTAGATATCAGCCACATAAATATGGAATGAAAGTGTACTTATCCAAACAATGTCACATACATAATATACTCAGAATTTTTCTCTAAACAAAAGCCACCACAAATTCATATATTTAATCAATACAATTGTATAAAAATCAGTAGAAGGACCAAGTAATAGTACAGCAGGTAAGACATTTGCTTTGCATGTGGCTGGCCAAAATTTAATCCCCGGCCCCCATATCATCCCTGAATACCACCAGAAGTAAGTCCTGAGTGCAGAGCAAGGGAGCAAATCCTTAGCATTGCTGAGTTTGACCCAAAGCAAATAAATAAATAAATGAAATAAATGAAAAATAAATAAAATCAAGAGCTATAAATTCAATATTGCAAATGAGATAGAGTACTATTCTAAGTAGTCTACAAATAAGAAAATATACAATTAGAACAATTTTTGAAATGCTACGAATATCCCATTTACAAGATTGGTAGTACAATAAATAAAATGAGCCTAATGTATATTTTCCTATTTTAAATTAAGCGTCAAAAATTCAAATTCCTGGGGCCGGAGAGATAGCCTAGCGGGTAGGGCATTTGCCTTGCATGCAGCTGGCCCAGGTTCCATCCCCAGCATCCCATATGGTTGCCCGAGCACTGCCAGGAGTAATTCCTGATTGCAGAGCCAGGAGAAACTCCTGAGCATTGCTGGGTGTGACCTGTTGCAGGACACCTAAAAGCCTAGGCCTCTGCATCTGCCCTGGATTGCCTCCTGCAGATATCTTCATAGATAGGGGGATAGTCTGAATGTGGCAGTCTTACCTAACCATGTATTCTGTACTGGCTGGTATATTCTGTCATGCTACCACAAGCATCGTGGAACTAGCTAGATCTTACCAGCATATTTGCCTGGCCACATTGGATCTCTAAGTATTTAGACCAGAGAGAAATGCTGTTTGCCTCCAAGCAAGCAAGCATGGCTCCCTGATAATTCAAAGGCAACTAAAATACAAAACTACCGTGAAGTAGACAAGACTCTTGTGAAGGCTTGGAGAAATATTTAACTGGCATTAGTATTAGTCTTTGGTACAGAGACATGCCATTCCAAAACCTCCTTCTCTACCCAATAAAGGCATTTCCAGGCAGATCTTGGCTCAAGACATTTCGTGAGGTGCTGGGAGAAATTACCTGAGGGCATTTGATCCTTCCTTCCAGGAGAAGTTACATTTAGCTTATAGCTTCTCCCAGCTCTGCTAGGAGGCTTTTAATTAGCTCTGAGTCCTTGTAAACAACCAGATGGCCTCCTGAAGTTGCTACATTAAATAGAGCTATTTTCCTGTTTTCTTTTCTTTTTCTTTTCTTTTTTTTTTTTTTGCTTTTTTGGGTCACACCTGGCAATGCTCAGGGGTTACTCCTGGCTCTACACTCAGGAATTACCCCTGGCGGTGCTCAGGGGACCATATGGGATGCCGGGGATCGAACCAGGGCCTCCATGGGCCGGCCGCGTGCAAAGGCAAACGCCCTACCCGCTGGGCTATCGCTCCAGCCCCTATTTTCCTGTTTTCATCTCTAGATAGCCCAGCCCAGAATGGGCTGGGCTGGGGAGTTTGGGTGGATTTCTAGCTATAAAATAAGCTGCAAGAAGAAAGAAGCTCTCTTTTTTCCCCCTTTTGCCATTTCGGCTTCCCTTGGTGTTTTGCTTCTCCGTCCTCTCCATTCTCTGTTGGGCCTCAACACGTGGTGGCAGCCATCTTGGCCCACACCTGGCTGGGGCCTAGCTGGGAACCCAGAGTCTGGAGGTTTTACCTGCTCTTGGATTGTATATTGGATCCTGTGATAGTAAAGCCCTTTTAAAACTGCATCGGATTCCTGAGTCTTCATCCATTCCCTGCCGGCTTTGGAGGTAGAAGGCAACTTCGCTTCCCGGCACTGTCGGGGACCCCAGCGGGCGCCCGACAGTGACAAAAAAAGCAAAAAAAAATTCAAATTCCTGCAAAGAATACTCTGATAGCACATGAATTGATTTACTTTAAAAATGAAGATTTATGACTTGCTTATAATATTTTATTAATAAATAAAACACGTATACGGACTTATAGGTGAGTTCTACTTCATTTGTCTTTGTAGCTAAAAGTATTTATGAAAACTCTATCATAATTTATGGAATAGAACAGTAGTGGGGAAAATGTAGTAAGAACAAAAACGAACCATTATATGCAAGAATTTGCTCTCCAGAGAGGAGCGTTTTTGAGTATGTTCTGTCTGGGGTTCACAGCCATCACAGAGCTTGGGTTCTGCACTCAGGAATTACTCCTGGTGGTACAGACCCTATGGGATGCTGAAGACCAAATCTGTGTTAGCTGTGTATAAAGCAAGTGCCCTACCCACTGTACTTTCTCTGTCTCTCTCTGTCTCTGTCTCTGTCTCTCTCTTTCTCTGTCTCTGTCTCTCTCACTCTCCCCAAAGAACATTTAAAATGCATTTAAATAGTGCGTTATGCTACGTTATTTAACGGAGTAGAATTTTCATTTTATGACTTGAAAGGTAACTTTCTCTAAAACAGAAAATAATATTGGAGATAGATTTGTTTTCAGACAAAGCATGGAACCTGCTTTCAGAAAACTATTCTGGCCTGACTCTGATTTCTTGTGTCTCAGTTTATCAAACCATTATACAATCACCATAGCGCAAATCTATAGATCAGTGAACTCCATGAACAGATAATTATTTTCTCATGACTTAGAAACTAGACATTCGATTCAAGAGGCAGAAAGGGCCCTTTTCTGCCCCTGCGTTCTCCTGGCATGCAGACAAGTTCTCACAGGGTAAGGAAAAGCACGGGAGAGCTCTCTGGGGTTTCTCCGCTCAGGACACCATAAAGTCCCCACCATAAGTATAGCCAATCCTCAACATGTCCAGACACCCTCTTCCCCAGTAGGCACCTCACCAGAAACTCCAGCATCTGATGTGTAGACATGCTTTTTTTTTTCTCATTTTGGCTTTGTAGATCATATCTGGCAATGCTCAAAGGTTACTCCTGACTATGCACTCAGGAATTATTCCTGGCAGTAGATTGAACCAGGTACAGCCACATGCAAGGCAAATGCCCTCCCCACTCTCCTATTGCTCCAGGAGACATTTCTATGGCCTAAGAGTTGATAAACGTCTTACAGATCACTGTAATAGACTTTATCAATTATAAGTGGTTGGGCTTCCAATTACATTTAAAATTATTTTAAGTCTCTTTGAAATGACACACTTTAAAATATGGTAGAGAGCAACATAGAAAGATTTCATAGTTATTAGTAGACATAGTTTTGGCTAGTTTGTCTTTATTAAAAGACAGTATCATATTAAAATAATAATACTGTGGAATACTCACAATTTCTAACTTCCGTTATACTATACGATTAGATGTTAGCATGAAACCATTTTCTTTCTCTCCAGTTAGATAACCACTATCACTATCACTATCTTCCCGTTCATCTTTGATTTGCTCGAGTGGGCACCATAACATCTCCATATGACCTGTCTCATGCAAGAAGAGCCCAAGAGCATCTGCTTGCTCCAGGAACATAAAGAGCCTCAAACCATTCCATCAGGTCATGGGAATGAGGTCTATAATTGTTACTGGTATCTGGCATATCAAATACGACATGGTTAGCTTGCCAGGCTCTGCCATGAGGGTAGCATACTCTTGTAGTCATCTCAAAATCCAGCATTTAGAGATGAAATGAGCGGCCGCTGCGGCCATGCAAGCCGGGCTGTGATAGGCTGGTCTACTGGGTGGAGTTCTGACCAGGGGGAAGTCAAGATGTGGAAAATGGAGGTCTTCATAGAGTGGGGGGGGTCATTTAGCTTGTTGTGAGGCTCTGCTGGGGTGGCGGGCCAGGGCTAGAACCTGCCATCCCTCCCAGGCACCTCATGAGCGGCTGGGCACAGTGAGAGCCAGTAGCAGCTCTTCCTCATGTATGTCTCTAGATACTAGATACTAGATAACCAGTACCATTAAAATCCATGCATATGTTGGAAAACTATTCTCCATCCCTATATGACTCATTGTCCCGATATGATACACAGTGAATCATGTATATAAAGACTCACTTGTTCATTAGCTCAAGCACTGGAACTAATGAATAAGTGCTAAGGAAACATACCAGCACACACCATAGACATGCATATAAATATGTTCTCCTTCAAACATTGCTTTTAAGAGTAAAAAGTCAAAATACTCACTGTATCTTGAAGATATAGAGAATCATTTTTAGCTTTGGTTATTTTGCTTTCCCTCAACATTACTTAGAAAAGAGTATACAGTATCATCTTGAAGCAATTATAAAGCAATAATACTGTTCTTAAAAATAATTTTCTTTCACTTTTTCTTTACTGGAAGTTAATTGCTTTACAGGTATTAACATCCTCTCTGATTCCAAATAAGTGATAAAAAGAAATAGATGAAAAGGTCTTGAGATTGCATTTGTTATAACTTAAGTTTATTTCAGAAGCCTTTGGATGTTACCTGGAAATAACAGTGAAATATTATGACAATAACATTAACGAATTTTGAATTTTGAGAAGGTAAATTGAATGATGTTTTATCTATCCAAGATATACTAGTTTACAAGTACTAGAAAACACATTCAAAAGAGTTTTTGAGAATAATTTATTTTTAAAGAGAGAACATCCATATAGAAGGGCTAGCCCTTTAAGTTATTGTTATATTGATTTAGCATACTTAATAGCTTAGAATTGATTTTGATTATGATATTTCTAATATTTACGGAACTAAGAACTACCTCACATCATTAACTTAATGAAGAATCCCATAATTTATATATTAAAAATGCATAATTTGAAAATTTACCCAATACATTTCTAATTATACTGAATGAAATCGTTTTCAATTTTAAATAGTCTTGTTACAAGAAATAATGATTTGAAGAATCTCTTTCAGTTAAAGGAATCTTTTTACTCTACCTTAAAGAATATTGAAAACATACACACATACTGGTTACTTACTTTTAAATAGATGAAAGGTGTTATGCAAAGTAAATGTCAATTAAATACTTTCTACTAAACTGACCGATTTAATAATTAGTTATTTCCATATGACAAATCAGTCTTGGTCAGAAAAATGTTATAAAATTAATAAGAAATATGAAAGTAAAAGAAATGGTGATTCATTTCTGAATACAAAAAAAGGAGTAAAGTGAAAAGCATCAGTATTAAAAACCATGGCATATTTCTACATAAGTATGGTATCCTTTTACTGGATAACTAAGTATTCCCTAGAATCTAAAACATTTTCACTACCTTGGAAATTAAAATATAATTAAACTGGAAATTAAAGCATTATTACTGTTTACTAGGTATAGGGACATTAGTTTCCACATTTTTGTTATCATAAAGATCAATTCTATCAAAATTAGGTGGAAGTGAGAATTATTACTGGTAACCAATTCAAAAACCTTATACATTGGAGGTAATTATAGGCTGCTAATATTTTTTCACTTGTTGCAAAAACATCTGTTTAATTTAAATGATGAAGAATATGTGTAATGACAAGAAATACTGAAATTCTAATATGTTCATATTATCTGTCCATATTACAAGTCCAAATTCTTCAAAGCCTACCCCATTTTGTTTATAATCCTTGATAAATAGATTATACCAAATAATAAGATGGTTATATATTAATTATTTTAACCACTATAAAAGTTGTTGACATTCTAGTTTTGGTTTGAGAGGCCACACATGACAGTACTCAGGTGTTACTCTTGGCTTTGTGCTCAGGAATAACTTCTGGTAGTGCTCATGAGTCTATTTACATGTTGGGGATTGAGGACAGACTGTCATGTAAATGGCAAGTACCACTTTATTATCACTGTGATTCCAGAAATAGTTTTAACACTAAATTTTATCTTATCAAAATCTTGGCTCTCTCTCTCTCTCTATATATATATATATATATATAATTAGATAAATATAGATATATCACTCTATATATATATCTAGAGATCTCTCTATATAGAGAGAGCCAAGATTTTGATATATACATTAAGTTTTATATATATATATAGTACTTAATAATTAACTATAAATTCCTTAAGACTAAAACATTAATTTGCAATTTTAGAGTAGAATGAGCTAATGAGTTGAATGAGCTTGTTTGAACACTTTGGGACTTATAGAAGTTGCTGAGGGAATGAATGTTTGGAAACCACACAAGCATCAGATGTTAAGAGCACTGAAGGGAAGGAACGCTCTCCTGAGAAGACACAGTCCAGGCAGTAGATGTCAGCAACAAAAATGGAATCTTCCAGGCCATTGAACTTGCATTAGTCAGAGAGAGTGTTTAGTCATAGGGGACAGTCCACTAGACTACACAGGGACAGCTTGAACCTGTATAACAATTCTAAAGCAAGCACTCTAACAAACATATTCTCCATTTTTACTCTCCCTAGAATATTGTTGAACTCTTGAGAATAAATAGTTGTGTTATTTGACAACTGGAAAGAAATGTAAGGAGACACTATATTCACATTATTCTGGATCAGCGATGATTAGATTTTTATTTGGAGTCATAAGTGAGGTTCGCCGATATCTGCATCCATGTCTGTGAAACTATTTTGCTGTGCAAAGTATTCTGTCAAATTGGACTTTGATGTAATTCAACCAATGTTTATGATTATGTTGTATAAAGCACCTTAAAGCTACATAATCTGTAATAGATTTCATCAGTCATTTTCATTGACAAGTCCTGCTATTATTTTCAAGGTTAAACTAATTCATTTCTATAAAGCTTCAAAATATTTAAGGTCAAAATGACACCCTAATACCTGTGTTTGAACCACTTAGAAATACTCACTTTGTTCAGCTCCATTTTAGTAGTCATAAAAGTGACATTACTGCGCCAACTGTGGTTTCACCCATTGTTTGAGAAGCTTATCTCCTCTCAGTGAACACTGTGATTATAGCTAGAAGATAGTAAATCATTTGGATAAAAAAGGAAAAAAATTAATTATCCAGATGTTTAGTTCAAATAATACTGAACATCTGGTGTTGCCAAATAATTTTTTTCCTGAATCCTCAATGCTTTAATTTGAGAAAATGAAGATTTAAATGTCAGACCCAAAATATTTCTTAGACTAAAATTAACATATAGGAATTTGTGATCCTTTGAGAAGTTATTTCAAAAGGCAGATTTAAACGAAAAAACATGCAAAATTTGATATTTTGTAGTGACGAAAACAATTATTCTATTACCATATGTGCAAGGGATATCTTTTAAGTCTTTTGTCTTTTAGAGTTTCTTAGTTTGATCCATCTGCTCAGCTTCTGAGGGTCAATAATTGCTCAATCCTAAAATTATATAAAATACCATTTAGTTAGCATAAACACAATGTGAAAATTCCCAAATTAGAAATAGGTCTGTGATTAAGAATATCACATGGTAATACATATCTGTGACAAAAATCACAAAGATGTGAGAGGTAGAATTGTTTTACAAATGAGATTTGTAAAGGAGAGGGTTAGCAATAGTAGAGCAGGGAGGGCATCTGTCTTACAGGCGCCAGACCTGAGATTTGATCCTGGCAACTCATATGGTCCCCTAAGCATCTCCAGGGGTGATATCTGAGAGCAAGAGTAAGCTCTGACATTAAATACAGGGAAACTAATGCACATGATGGCCTCTAAGTGTGTGTATTGCAATCCACAATATGTTAGAGAAGGAAAAGAGAGAGAGGGAGAGAGAAAAGAGATAAAGAACCTGCCATGGAGGCAGGCTATGGGAGGGGGAGGGAATTGGGGACATTGGTGGAGGGAAATGGGCACTGGTGGAGGGCGGGGTGCTGGAACACTATGTGACCAAAACCTCCAAACATGATCAATGTTGTAATTGTATATCTCACGGTGGTATAATAAAATATTAATTAAAAAATGTAAACTCTGAGCAACAGTGGGATTTAGCCTCCAAACTATACAACAAGAATTATATGCAGCATGAAAAAGCATGAATTGAGATTTTTTTTTTTGTTTTCAAGGCTGAAGGTACTTACAAATTTTAAACATATGGGTTAATTGCAAACTATGCAATGAATTTAAAATTGAAAGTACCTACAATTGCCTTTTTGGGGGCACAAAAGTCAAAGTTTGTTTCTAGCTTTCATTAGAAGGAAAAGTGTTTCCTACTGCTAGATTGATCATTGTTATAATCATTATAAGGCTTAAATTTAATGGTGGTGGTGGTGGGGTGTTGTGTGTATGTGCTTGTATTGTGGATTCTTATTTTCCCCATTAGTATTTATCTATTGTCGGGAGCAGCTGGGTTCTCCAACAGTATTAGCACAAAAGTTCTTGCCTACCTTCAAGGCTGCCAGGGAATGGATGAAACCTCACAAATCTGGCACAGTTCCAAAGGGCTTTGAATAGCAGAATAAGCTCTACAACTGCAATCCAATATAATGGAAGACCTCTAGCTCTGGTCAGAACTCAGACCATGCACGAGGGCCCAAGTCTCCCACCAAAGAGAATTCCACCAGAGAGAGTTCCACTAAAGTGGATGCAGTAGCTCAAATCCGTCCCCTTATACACACAAAAGTAATTCTAACTTCAGGGAGGGCCCTGTCAACAAAGATCAACTAAACAGCTTCTAGAGAGTAGAAGGATATTGTAAGGTGGTGCAACAGCCTACTATAGTCTAAAGAAATGATTATGACAAGGACTATTCGCTTCCTCCGAAATTATCTCTTATGTCAGAACACTGGAGAGGGAGGAGGAGCTTGGTATAAAGTAACACATCTTAATTTCATGGGTTTACTGTGATCTGAATGGTACCCACAATGTCCTTCTTATTTATTATCTGCAGCAGGGTGATTCTGAGTATCTTGTTCTCTGTATACTGAAAGGGTCACACTCATCTGCTTGAGGGCAAACTAGCATGCTCCTTCCTATAATCTGAAATGATAGTTTCAATTTAGCCAGGCTGGTAGTTTCTTGGCAAATTCCAACTGTCCCACTGACACCAGTGGGTTATAAAGAGGAGCTTTGCCCAATCTAGATAACATAGAAGTCACAGTAGATATATAATAATAATTCAGACGTTACTCATTCAGAGTCAAGGTGACTTCTGTAACTGCCACACCATCCACCAGTGTTTACACAGAAGAGAGACCTCATTAGTATATACCCTGGCATAGGGACATGTAAATAGCTTAAAGTATAATTAGATTAAACTGCTAAGATTCCTATCTACCTAGGCCTGTCATCCAACAGCCTACCTTTGTACTCTTTCCGAACTGATCACTTGATCACTTGAATCCCATTATTCATCTATTTTCTCGAGCGGGCGCCAGTAACATTTCCATTGGACCCTATCATGTGCCAATGTGGCCCAATGGCATCTGGTTG
This sequence comes from Cryptotis parvus, assembly GCA_021461705.1. Taxonomy (NCBI): domain Eukaryota; kingdom Metazoa; phylum Chordata; class Mammalia; order Eulipotyphla; family Soricidae; genus Cryptotis; species Cryptotis parvus. The sequence continues at coordinate 65,529 of JAJIBD010000774.1, read as the reverse complement.
ATTCAGGAATATGAAGAGCTTCAAATTGTTCCTTCAGGGTCTTGACAAGGAAGTCTGACAATCTTGTAGGTGGGTGGCCACGTGATCTTTTGACATCCCGTGGGATCCAGTCGGTAATGGCTCTAGTCCAGCGGTTGTCTCCAAATCACATTACATGTCCAGCCGATCTGATTTTCGATGCCTTGGCAAATGAGACAGCATCCCTGATTCTGGAATAGCAATGGAGGTCAGAACTCCAGATTCCTTCTCTCACTTGAGTGAGGCATGATATTCCAAGCACAGATCTTTTGATTCCCCTCTGGGAGACCTGAATAGCATTCTCATTCTGCTTTCATAGGGCCCGGGTCTCTGAGGCGTATGTTAATGCAGGGAGAACAGTGGAGTTGAAGAGATGTGCTCGGGGCCGGAGGTTCTTTGTCCTTTTAGCTATTTCTTCGATGCCTTTGAAGGCATTCCATGCCACTCTCTTCCTCCTGTGCAGCTCAGGTTTTAGGTCGTTCATCAAGTTGATTTCTCAACCTAGGTACACATAACTGCTGCGTTCAGAGATGTTTGTTCCATTGAGAGTGAATGGGGCCTCTGAAACTAGTTCATTTATTTTATTTTCTGTACTGATAGGAGAATTTTACTTTGTTGTTGCTTTGGGGCTTTGGGAATATTGAGGCCATACGTAGTAGTACTCAGAATTACCCCTGACTCTATTCTGGAGCAGTTCTTGGTGGTGCTTATGAGACCCAACAAAGCTCAGGGAACCAAACCTCTGTAGACACATACAAGAAAGTGCCTTAGCTCCTATACTATCTCTTAGATACAGGTTTTACTTTGACAAAGTCCAGCCAGTTAACTAAGATGGAGGAGGGGCGACACACGAAGGGAACCCAGTCTGGATAAAACAGGAAGACTATAACAATGCTGTGTTTGTCAGTGCATATTAATACTAATGGCAAACCAACTTCGATCCCTTTGACCATGGGTCCACACGTTTATATTCCTTATTTCCTTGACTCAGGGAACAATAGCATCATGGCATAATCCCTCCACTCAAACTAGTCAATTGTTCCTGTGGAATTATTCTAGACCAAGCTACAGAAACTGCATCCCTGTTTCCCAGGTATGTTGTCTATAATTGGCAATTTTTAATTACATGCGATTTTTATAATCAATTAAAATATAAAATAAACATATTAACAACAGCTAAAATATACTATAATTTTTCATTATCACTAAACTTATTTTGGAATTAATTGCAGCTTATCTTAAATCAAATGTAAGCAGTTCAATATTTCATGCTTCATTTGTCAATCTTCCAGTAAGGAAGGTAACTATTATTCTTTCTCTTGAAATTGTCTCACTAAGAATATCTTTGCTTCTGGTTTAAAATAAAGTTTAAAATATCTTAAAAAATCAGCAGATTTAAACTGATCACTCACTATCTGTCTCCATCTCAGTTGAAATTGCCTTCTTCATAACACCTGCATTCATTATATATAGTATTATGGCATTTAATTGCTTACTGCTTTTATTTCATTAATTTTTTATGAGAAGGCACACAGCAGTGCTCAAAGATCACTTTTAGCTCAGTATCACTGGTGGTGCTCTGGGGAATTATATCAGATGGGTTGATGTGACACTTTTTTTCATCAGTAAATTATAATATCTTCTCCTCCTCCTCCTTTCTCCTCCTCCTCCTCCTCCTCCTCCTCCTCCTCCTTCTTCTTCTTGTTCTTCTTCTTCTTCTTGTTCTTCTTCTTTGTTGTTGTCGTCGTCATCATCATTGTCATTGTCTTCTTCGTCTTCGTCTTCCTTGTCTTCTTCATCTTCGTCTTCTTCTTTGTCTTCTTCTTCCTCTTCTTCTTTCTCTTCTTCCTCTTCTTCTTCCTCTTCTTCATCTTCTTCCTATTCTTCCTCTTCTTCCTCTTCCTCTTCTTCCTCTTCTTCCTCTTCAATTTCTCCTTTTCTTCTTCCTTCTCCTTCTTCATCTCTTCTTCTCCTTCTTCACCTCCTCCTCCTCTTCATTCTCCTTCTTCTCTTTCTCCTTCTCATCCATCTCCTTCGTCTCTTCATTCTCCTTCTTTTTCTTATCCTCCACTTTCTCCTCCTCCTCCTCCTTCTTCTCTGTCTTCTCTTACTCCTTCATCTACTTCTTGTCTCCTTATCCTGCCTTTCCACCTCATCTTTCTCTTTTTCTCTTCCTCTCCTTTTCCCTTATTCTCCCTCCTCTTCCCTCTTTCTTTCTCCGTCCTAGTCCTCCTCATTCCTTTGCCTCCCTCCTCTTTTCTCTTGTCTTCTCCTTTCTTGCTCCCCAGGAAACGTAACCCATGTATGAACTTCTGTTCCTTCTTACTTCTTTTCTCCCAGGATCCTTAATCCATCTATAATCTTCTATCTCTATTGCTGTTTTTTTTTCCTTTTGGGTCATATCTGGAGATGGTCAGGTGTTACACCTATCTCTGCACTCAGGAATTACTCCTGTAAATGTTACTTGGGGACCATATGGGATGCTAAGGATCAAACCAGGTCTGCTACCTGAAAGGCAAATACCCTACCTGCTGAGCTATCACTCTTACCCCTGTTACTGTTTCTTGAAAATATATTTTTAGCCTACATATTTTGATTATATTTATCACTGCTTTGTATGTTTAGTAGAATTCCAAGGTTGACCTTGTAGTGCCTTCTAGGTTAGGTATTTCCTTAACTTAAAAACTATACAAGAAGACAGGACTAGCTTTTGTTTTTGTTCTTTAGATATGCCAACAATCAAATACCTTCATATTGTAACTATGTTTGAAATAACTTTCTGTGAAGAGTGTAGCTGAAGTTGATTTCTGTTGTCACGGATATTTCTGCTACCCAAAGTTTTTGCTTTTTTTGTTTCTATAGAAATATTTGAATAGTAGACTTTATTTATTAAACAGGGACATCCAAGGTGTAATGTTCAGTGGATTCATGATTAACCTACTATTTATTATATTTCTATTTTAAATACTTAAGTCTAGTCATCATAAGTTTCACATTAGATGTGTTATACTTTTTGTCATTCATTTTAACTCAAAAATGCTTAAAAAATGACCTCAAACTGACTCCTGCTATGTTGGCTGGCTTTATTTATGTGAATTGCCTCAGGATTTGTGCACATGTGAGATTTTGACATCTTTAATTATACTACACTTTTAACTGGTGAGAATTTAATTATTCTTGTTCCAAGCACTGATTACATAGGTGAGATATTGAAAATAAAAAGTAAATGAAGGAATGAACATAATGTGTCTCCTTGATTTCACAATTAGACGTTTTAGAGTCCATAAAATATTAGCTATTATAGTTATATAAATTTAGATATCTTCCTAATTTTTGAAGAAAAAGTCTCTGGTAATATAGTTGAGAAAACTATTAATATCTAGATCAGTTTAGGAACAAATGAAAATTTCAAAAAATTTGAATCACTAAATCCAGCAATAGTGTATAACTATTATTTAATTTTTTTTTTCTCAGAAAAGAGTGTATGTACTCCATATATAAATACTGGAGCTGCTGGTAACATTATCAGTAAAGTGTCATCTCTTAGGAAAATTAATTAACATTAATTTTAATACAATAGCATGAAGAAACTTATATTTACAAGCTTCTATGTTATTAGGCACTATAGTTTAATAGTTGAATTCAGATTTAGGTTACCTGTTCAACCTTGCAGCCTGTTGGCTAGGTCTGACTTTGTCTGGTGATTGCTACACATGTTTGACCTTGTTGAGTGACCCAGAGACAAATCACATTAAAGCAGTCCTGTCCTACAAATATTAATATATTAGAAATAAAAGGAAGGGTTTTGAAATGCTATAAACCACAAATAAATATCAAGTGTTAAGTTTTGCCCCATCATCTTTTTCTTTCTTTCTTTCTTTCTGTCTGTCTGTCTGTCTGTCTGTCTGTCTTTCTTTCTTTCTTTCTTTCTTTCTTTCTTTCTTTCTTTCTTTCTTTCTTTCTTTCTTTCTTTCTTTCTTTCTTTCTTCCCTCCCTCCCTCCCTCCCTCCCTCCCTCCCTCCCTCCCTCCCTCCCTCCCTCCCTCCCTCCCTCCTTCTTTCTTTCTTTCTTTCTTTCTTTCTTTCTTTCTTTCTTTCTTTCTTTCTTTCTTTCTTTTCTTTCTTTCTTTCTTTCTTTCTTTCTTTCTTTCTTTCTTTCTTTCTTTCTTTCTTTCTCTCTCTTTCTCTCTCTTTCTCTCTCTCTTTCTCTCTTTCTTTCTTTACCTTTTCTTTCTTTCTTTTTGCTTTTTTGGGTCACACCCGGCAATGCTCAGGGGTTTCTCCTGGCTCTGCACTCAGGAATTATGCCTGACCGTGTTTGCGGGACCATATGGGATGCCGGGATCGAACCTGGGCCCTGTACGGGCCGGCTGAGTGCGAGGCAAATGCCCTATCCACTGGACTATCGCTCTTGTTCCCAACCATAATCTTTCTCCTTTTTTCCATTCTGCCAAGTTCTTTCTGCTTTTGTTTCTTTCTCATCCATGGTCTCCTCTTAGGAAACTTTCTTGTTGTGTTGCATGCTGCAGTTTATCTTTTCTGGGAAATACCTTATCATCGAAGGTATTTCACATCGAAAAAATAGCGAAAAAAGACAAAGAATCTCCAGCTCTGGGCACATCTTTTGACTCCACCATTCTCCCTGCATTAACATATGCCTCAGAGACCTGGGCCCTACAAAAGCAGGATGAGAATGCTAATTGGGTCTCCCAGAGAGGAATTGAAAGAGCTATTCTTGGAGGAATGTCATGCCTCACTCAAGTGAGAGATGGAATCCGAGCTCTGACCTCCGTCGCTATTCCAGAATCAGGGATGCTGTCTCGTTTGCCAAGGCATCGAAAATCAGGTGGGCTGGACATGTAATGCAATTTGGAAATTGTTGGAGGACAGGTTTAGCTATTCTGGGAGTTTTGTTGTTTTGCTCACTCCCAGCTTAATCTACTTAAGTCAAGGCTCATTCTAATGAGACCTCTCTTCTATGTAAACACTGCTAGAGGGTGTGGCAGTTACAGAAGTCACCTTCATTGAATAACTTCTGACTTATACATCTACTAAGACTTCTATGTTTTCTAGATTGGGCACAGCTCCTCTTTATACCCACTGCATCCAGCGTGGGACAGTTAGAATTTACCAGGAGACTACCACGCTGGCTACGCTGAGACTATAGGAAGACTATAGGAAGGATCATACTAGTTTGCTCTAAGCAGGCGAGTGTGACCCTTTCAGTACAGGAGAACAAGATACTCAGAATCACCCTGGTGCAGATAATAATAAGAAGGACCTTGTGGGTACCATCTACATTACATGAAGCTCATGAAGTTAAGATGTATTACTTTATATCAGCCCTCTCTCTCTCCAGTGTTTTACATAAGAGATAATCTCCTTAGTCCTTGGCATAACCTTTGTTTATACCTGCAATAAGGTGTGGCACTGCACTCTGTTTAGAGTTCTTTGTTGACACGCCCCTCCCAATTGGATTACTTTGGTGTATATAAGGGGCTGACTTGAGGCCGCTTCACCTTTTGCCTTTTGGTTCCTCAGCCTTCAGCTTTTGGCTCCCTCGGCCTTTTGCTTTTTGGCTTTTGCTTGTTGGCCTTTTGCTCCTCTTCTGGGTAGGACTCAGCTCGGATGAGATCCTCTCTCTTTGGTAGGAGACTTAGGCTCTTTTGTATGGTCTAAGTTTGGACCAGAGCTAAAGTTTGTTCATTATATTGGAGTGCTGTGGAAGAGCTTTTGTACTATTAAAAGCGATTTTTTGGAACTGCACCGGACTCATGAGTTTTCATCTGTTCTCCCGGCGTCCTGGGAGGTAGAAGACAACCTCTGTCCCGATACTGTCGGGGGATCCCGGCGGTGTTCCCGACAGGAAATGACTGCTGGACTAGAGTCGTTACCGAATGGATCCCACTGGACGTCAAAAGATCATGAGGTCAGACTTCTTCGTCAAGACCCTGAATGAACGGTGTGAGGCTCTTTGTATTCCTGAAAGAACCAGATGCCATTGGGCTACACTGGCATGAGATAGGGTCAAATGGAAATGTTGCTGGCTCGTGCTTGAGGAAATCTATGAACAAAGGGATGTCTAGTGATCTAGTGATCTAGTGACCTTATCATCTATTATTATAAAGAAAAACTCTCTGCTCTTTTGTTCCAATAATTTTTTATCTCTAAAACATGTGCTTTGTATTTGAATTAATTTTCCTCTATTTTTTCTGTTGTATAATTCAGGTATTTGAACCATCATCTCTCTATTCAGCAATATTTATAAAATAACATGCATTAGTGCTTGGCTAATGGAAATATTGACTCCTTGTTATATAAGTGAATGTTTAAGAATAAAGAGAGCACTTATTTACAAAAAATACATATTTTGAGGATAATTTTGTTTTGTTTGGGGGCCACACTCAGCAATGCTCTAGAGTTTCTCTGCACTCATGAACTACTACTAGAAGTGTTTAGGGTCCATAAGGATGTCAGGTATCATATCTAGGTCGACTGCTTATAAGGCAAGTACACTATCACTATACTATCTCTTTGGTCCATAAATATTATGTTTTCAAGTTAAGTGCTAAGTACAATAAATGAATATAATATTCTTTTGTAAAAATAAATCAATGTTGATGTAAGAAAAATAAAAATGCTTATAGCCTTATTATCCTAGAGATTTAATAGGTGCTAAGCTATTGCTCATAAGTGTAGTCTTTTTTTTCTCCAGAATTCATTATTCAAACATGATTCTTACACAATCACTATATTTATTTGTTTTAAACAAAGTGTTTGGCTTTTCTTATTAATTCAACAAATATGTACAGTGTTCTACATGATACGCACCTTTTAAGGTTGAGAAGTCATAACTGAATAAATTAAAAATCCATGTTACAAAAGAAGTTATTCACTTTATAAATAATGTTAAAGAATGGGAGACGTGAAAGAGGAAGTATATCTTTTTTAAATTAGTTTTCTTTATTTTAAAAGATGAGTCATACGCTCTGACCACACAGACTCAGAGAGTTGATATATGCTGAATTTTATTACCTCCAGGTTCTTGTTTTCTATTCTCCCCTCTATTCAGAATAGATTTTTCCATTTTAAGGGTTTCTACTGCATCTTGGTTGTAGCTCCTAATATTTTCATTATCTTTTCTTTTCTATGATCATCTCTTTTCCTAGAATCAGGTATCATCTCTGGGTTAGTCAGAACTAGATTTATTATGGACATTTTCCACATAACGAGGCCTCAAAATATCTTTGTTCTCACGCTATATGAGAAATGCTCATTAATATAAGCTATCAGTCCATGTGTTTTTTGCCATTACCTATTCATTAGCTGTCATTTCCCAACTCAAGACTGCTATGTGTTGTTTATAAGTTGGTAGGCATAGCACATATTTCCTGCTTCTGGGGCCAAGTGTAGGGTGATCTCCAGCCAGGAGAACTCTTTACTGAGTCTATCTATTTTCTTATATAATTCTTAACCATACTTCAATGTTCCTAACAAACCCTTCTTGCCATTACCAACTACCTATCCTTGACAAACTCATGGATTGGATTACATGAATTTCTCAATTTGTTTCTCTCTAGCACTATATTAAAGAGTTGCATTATGGAGAATTCAATGAATTATGTATTACCTTTCAGATAACATATTATATATAATGCTTTTACAACAAATATATAGCGATGTTATAAGATATATTTTGTAATACCCTGGAGATCTAAATAATATTGCAGACAACATAAAATATTAAAGTTTATAAGGACTGTATTTAGCTTCTTTAGTAAATACTAAAGAACTCTTATTTAGTAAACACTTGTTTAGAACGTTAAAACAATCAATGTTTAACAAATCAATATTATTATTTTTCTAGAAAAAAATAGAGCATTAAACACTTTTAAATATCAACAAATATCAAATCACAATCTCGATCACGATCTTCCCGTTAATCATCTATTTGCTAGAGCGGGCACCAGTAATATCTCCATATGTCCTGTCTCATGCTAGGAGAACCCAAAGGCATCCGCTTGCTCCAGGAACACAAAGAGCCTAAAACCAAATAAGTAAAAATATTAAAATGGAATGCCATTTTTTTATCACGATCACGATCTCGATCTTCCCGTTAATCATCTATTTGCTAGAGCGGGCACCAGTAATATCTCCATATGTCCTGTATCATGCCAGTAGAGCAAAGAGCATCGGCTTGGTACAGGAACATAAAGAGCCTCAAACCATTATATTAGGTCATGGGAATGACCTAATATAATTGTTACTGGCATTTGGCATGTCAAATACAACACGAGCAGCTTGCTAGGCTTGCCGTGCGGGAGGCATATTCTTTAAACACCTCCAAATAAAGCATTTATTGATGAACCGGGCTGTGATGGGCTGGTCGGCTGGGTGGAGTTCTGAAGAGAGGGAAGTCCGGATGTGGAAAATGGCGGCGCCCATGGAGTGGGTGGGGGGGGTCGTCTGGCTTGTTGTGAGGTTCTGCCGGGGTGGTGGGCCAAGGCTAGAACCCACCATGCCTCCAGACTGCCTCATGAACGGCTGGGCACAGGGAGAGCAAGGAACCGCTCTGCCCCATGTCTAAGAGTCTCTGGACCAGCATGCCTGGGCCGGATTGAGGAAGAAATTGCTGCAGGGTGGGTGTCGATGATCCGGGCTGTGATGGGCTGGTCGGCTGGGTGGAGTTCTGAAGAGAGGGAAGTCCGATGTGGAAAATGGCGGAAAATGTGGAAATTGTCAGATGTTTCCACAACATTTGACAATTATCACAAATTAAAAATATGTATTTGCAAAAACAGAACTTCTCTAGGGTCAGATTTATCCTGTGTCTAGAGGAGCTCAGGAAAGGTTGAGAGACATAATTTCTTAAATTATGACATTATGATTATTTTCCTAATAATCATAAAACACTAAAAAAATTCCAATGAAGTTTTAGGTTCTTAACAGTCCGCATCATCTTAGATATTCAAGTGTGCATTTCCAATCTAAACAAGCTGGAAAATTTGTATTAGACAAATTGTATCAAAAAAAACTATTCAGTATATGCAATCACTTTGACTTTTCATCAAACCAAATAAAAACACATTTGATTTACATTTTTATCTGACTGTATTCATCTGATGTACTATACATCCATTTTTTTATAAAATAACTTTAATAACCTTGGCTGATCATGAAGCGCCCAGGAGGGAATGCAGTTTCTATCCCTGGCCCTCCATCCCAATAGAGCCTCACAAGAAGCCAAAGGAATCCTCACATCATGAGGGCAGTCATTTTCAACATGCAAACTCCAAGCTCGTCAGAGCTCCACCCAAGAGAAAAGTTGATCTCTTCCTGTTGTGGTTCATCAGTAAATAGTAGCCCACCCACGCAGCAGAGCCTGGCAAGTTGCTTATGTCATATTTGATATGCCCAAACCCAGTAACAATTATAGACCTCATTTCCATGACCTGAATGAATGGTTTGAGGCTTTTTGTATTCCTTGTGCAAGCAGATGCCCTTGGGCAACACTAGCACTCAACAAGACTATAGAAATGTGACTGGTGCCCACTGAGCAAATCGATGAACAATGGGAAGACAAGTGATACAAGTGATACAATTTTATTAATGCAGTCATGCTTTCCTCTCTTTACATTTTTTGTTTTATTTGCCTTGTTGCAACATAATTTTATACTTTCCTATGAAGAGAAAATAAAATTATTTTATAAGCCTAGTTGCTTTGCATACTGCTGACCACACAGGTCACATCAGACGGTCAAGCCCGCGGGTCTTCCTGGAGCTAAGGGTCAGGCCGCTGGAACAGGTACAGTGTCCACTCCAGTCCGCTCGCCACTGCATCTGAGAGCAGCCTCCGGCTCCTCAAGCCCCGCGCCCGACACTTCCGCAGAGTTGCAGTGTTTCGGTGTTAACAGACCTCCAACCAGCAGACCAGCCTATAAACGCCCGGCTTGTGCGGCCACTTGTGGCCGCAGGTTCATCAATAAATGCTGGACTTAGAGATGCCTACAACAGTAAGCTACCTGCACGGCAGAGCCTGGCAAGCTACCCGTGTTGTATTTGATATATATGCCAAATACCAGCAATAATTATAGACCTCATTTCGGAATGGATTGAGGCTCTTTATGTTCCTGGAGCAAGCAGATGCCTTGGGCTCTACTAGCATGAGACAGGACATATGGAGATGTTACTGGGGCCCGCTCGAGCAAATCGATGATGAACGGGAAGACAGTGACAGTGATAAGCCTAGTATCTTAAATGTATTATATATCTGACACTGAATCAAATATGAAATTTCCTACTTAGATGTAATCATTTCTATCACATTGAGTCTTTAAGCATGAGATTTGATAAATCTTATTCACATCATACCTATGACAAGCATATGGTAATTAACAGTTATACATGGTTTATGAATGTGTAGGTGTTTTGGCACAAGACTGTTGTACCTTGGCAATGTTCAATGTAACACGATTGGTAATTGGAAGAAATTTCCAGAAATTAACTTCTCACATTGCATATTTCAACCCCATGTTCTCTTTACTCCTCTTATTGAGATGATGGATATACATAGAACACACTTGTATAATACAAGCTCCTGTAAGTTTGCTATAAAGTTGCCAATTCAGATAGCAGAGAGTTAGTCCATGGGTTAGGGCACTTTCCTCACATGCATCCAACCTTAGTTCAATCCAAAGCTCTATATATATTTCCCTGAACAGCACCAGGACCAATCCCTAAGCACAGAACGAGGAGTCACTTCTGAACACCGTAACACCAGAAGTAACCCATAACCACAAATAAACACAAAAAAAGAAAGATAAGCACTCAATTTCACTAGCTGTATAATAATTACTTTCATTTCTTCTTCTTTTTCTTCTTTAATTCACTAAGTGTGTGTGTGTGTGTGTGTGTGTGTGTGTGTGTGTGTTTAGGCTTTGGCAACTATTTTAATGATAAATATCAAACTGTAAACTTTCTTATGGTAGCCTTTGTGTTCACCTTTATCAGGATGTTGATAACCTGACTTAGGAAGTTAAGGAAACAAATCTTCTTTTGCCTAGCATCTAACATATGAAAGCTATAGAAGGGATGTTTTTATTCCCTTTTCACACCCATTCATGAGTTAAGGTGTAATGTGCCAAAGTAAAAGTATTGACATATAAACTTTTTAGAGGTGATTAGGTTATAATGATGGAACCCTCATAAATGGAATCACTTGATCAATTGACATCCCATTATTTATTGATTTGCTTGAGCTGGCACCAATAACATTTCCATTTGGCGCAATCACGTACCAGTGTAGCCCAATGACATCTGGTTGCTTCAGGAATATTAAGAGTCTCAAACTGTTCATTCAGAGTCTTGATGAAGAAGTCTGACCATCTTGTAGTCATACTTTATTAATTCCTACAAATGGAATCAGTACTCTTAGAAGAGGTTCCTGGTAGACCATTTCGCCATGTGAGGATACTGTGAAATGCTTAACTTCACAGCTACACCAGTAGAATTTCAGGGAAGCAGTCCTTCATGTTTTGTTTCATTCCTTTTCTTATGTGGATTGTGGATGATGTAGTTGGCATGCTTTATTTATGAAAGACATTTTGGATTTTTTCTAAAGTAGAGAGAGATTTTATTTGGAGGCTTTTAGGATGGGAAGGAGGAGAGAAAGTGAAAGAAAGAATACACATCTCAAGAGGGGTGATGTCCACGACACATGTGCTCGATCACCACCTTGCTCTGCCACATAGGAACAAGCAACCTACAGATCCTGGCACCATATGCATGCACCCATTTTGATTTTTTTTCAGGGAGAAAGGAGCATTGCTCTAATACACAATTTCAAAAAGTATGTATAATCGGCATATGAGGTGTGTGTGTGTGTCTGTGTATATATTGGGGGGCTTTTGAATATTTACCTTTTGAACCAACAAGGTATTTTTCTAGCAATTGAGACCATGTTCTCATGAAACTGATGGTATATAGTGTCACAAATAGAAGCATGAGCATAGCTATAGTCAAGATATATCTAGGAGCTAGAATTACAGCTGAAACCTTCTTTAAATGAAGTGGACATGAAGTGTAAGGGATGCCCTTACACTTGAATGTCTGTGAGATTCCCTGATGGTGAAGCATTGAATTTGTAGAGAATTGCTAAGAAAATGTGATTTTTCTTCCATTTTTTCAAGAATTTCAGTGTTATTTTTGTCCCATATAAAATTGTAAAAGAAATAACAAGTAAAACGACTCATAGGTATATAAAGAGATGCAGAATTAATAAAAGAGAGTATTTATTATTATTTATAGTATTTTAGAAAAAGAATATTTCCAAAACTATGGTATTTTTTCTGTTATTTAAATATCATAAATGTGTATTTATATAAAACATACAGAAAAGAAGAAATATATTTGTTTATATAGTATAAATAAAAATGTATAGAAAAACTATCTTTGGAAATATAGTTTGTCATCTGCCTTTGAAAGCTACTTCAGAGAAATTTACATAAATGCACTGAAGTACTGTATTCTTTGATAGCATAATAATACATGACTATATAACATTTATGGGTTTTTGAGTTCTCACACTAGCATTTCATAAAGATTTGCCCAGATTTTAATCAATCTATCAATGATTAAATGTAATTATTTATCAATTTTATGGTGCTATTTATGTAATTAGTATGCAGTAGATAGCTGAAGATACAACCATTGTCTGCATCTTCTATTCCTTAAGTCCTATTTGCATGCTCAACTTAATATAAAAGCTCACATCACTCAACTGCAAATAGACTCCCCTTCACCTTTCCTTTCTTATGACCATGAGCTAGATGCTAGAGATGTTTAGTTAAACGTCACTCTTGGGCATTTTGTTGTTAGCAGTGCAGTTCTGCACAGTGAAGTGTGCTGTTCTACCAGTCACTTCTCACAGCAAGCCTTCAGAAATGGAACTTTGCATTCCTGTTACAATTAATTTATTATACACACCTGTTTCTCCTTCAACTTCATGGCAGATTCACAATCTGTGGAATACACCTTATTAACAACTCTCCTGAGAGAACGAAAATGGAGTTTGCTTTGTTTGAATTTACCATAAAAAGTGCCAATTAATTCAACATCAACTTGTTGATTAAACCTATTTTCCGCTCTTTCATCTCAGGTGGCCCCATAATTTCTCTGGGCAAGTTTTTGCTTTGTTGTTTCTATCTCAGTGAACTCTCATTTCCAGCTTCACTGCCACAGGGTACTGTTTAAAAAATAAAATTTCATTTCAAAAGCTTCTCACATAATGAAAGTATTTTCAAATCACACAAAAGACACATAGAATGTCAGTCAACAATTCCCACCTACATAGTTGGGGGGCTCCTATCAGCTTTCAGTGGCGTGAAATAGCAAGACTGTTACTTAGAAAGAGGACTCAAACTCAGAGCCTTTCAAATGAGTCTTAGAAGCATTTCAATGATATTAAAATAAAGGCCTTATTCTTTTAATATGTGTAATGCTGTTTATCCATGATTGTCATCTTTAATAGTATTATTTAGATTCTAGATTTTATATTAGATTTCATAAAATATTATCTTGGAGTCATAGCAAGAACTTTGTTGTTGCATTGTAAAAAAATTATTGGAAGATAATTTTGAGAAACTTAAATAGGGTAAACATATGAAATAACCCTAACCCAAAAGGCTTTTATGAAGCAGCTACTGTAGTGTGGATCATTGTGGTAAGTTTTGTCCAGTGAACACTTTTATAGACTTTTAATGGTTTCATTAAAAACTCATTTATTTAGTATGAAAATTACAAATACTAGTGATTTGAATTTATTGTTGTATTCAAAACTTTTAAGAGCAGCATTGATATCTATAAAATGTTTAAATGAGATGCATAAGTAATATAAACGCCCACCAACAATAGTCACTTGTCATCCATCTATAGACAAATGTGTCTTGAAGGGGAGATTTTCAATTCTGGGAGAAGATTTGAAATCCAGTGCAGCAAAATTCAAAGAATGGCTTGTTTGAGAGGTCAGCCTTGAAAGAACCAGACTAGACTCAATAACTGCGAACAGAGCTACAGAAATAAAAATAATTGTGTGTCCCTGGGAGCTGCCTAGAGCCCCATGTAATTCTGAGTCTGTCACCAGCATTGGGGCCCAGGAGGAGCTAGGTCTCTCTGTTTTGGGTCATGGCCATATCCCTCAGTACCTGCGCTGGACACTGAACTGACCTTTTAACCCTCCATGAAGCCTTTTACCAAGTCTCCAAAGATAGCCCCAGAAACTAAGGGCCATAGCTTTGTTCAAACAATAGATTCTAGAGTTACAGCTGGTTTCCAGTCAGTCTCATCATGTTCTTGCTGGCAGATGGACTGTAAAAAAAGCACTATTTTTACATCCCCTAGAGATGTAGAAAATAGGCATCCATTACCTCCCTGAAGGAACTCGAAATCCTGCTCCAATTGGCCCAGGAGCAAACAAGAGAAACAACTCTCTTCATCCAGAGGCATTGTGAAAGGACTCTCATGTGACATTTCAGCCAAACTCCATAGGTCTGAATTCAGCCAGTTATGAGACACTTAAGGCCACATTCCCAAAGATCCCAAAAGATCCTGAGCTCCACTTCTGCCTCACCCAACCACCGTCCACCAGCAGAACTGCCACTCTAGGCAGCCATCAACGGACTCTCCTGTCTGGTCTGTAAATTAAATATCACTCAGCCACACACAGGGAGCAAATGATGCCCTTGAAAACCACAGTGACAAATCTTTGGGCCCTTTTGCTTAGGAAAAAAAAGACAAAGAAAGACGGATAGTATATCATGTCATATGTAATTGGAATCTAAAACTGTCGAACTCTTCAAAACAGAGAGTAGAAAGATTTCCAGACATTGGAGGGAAGGGAGGGAACTGAGGCAACGTTATTCTGACTGAGGGGACAAACTTAAGTTCTGGAGAGTTAATACCAATGCCAGGTGATTACAGCCAGCATCTTGAAATGCTCTTGAAAGTTGCTAAAGAGTAGCTCTTAAAGACTTATCACCATGAATAAAAATTGTAATTATATTTAGTAGTAACTGCGTTAGTCAACATTATTGCAGTAATAGCTCAATATAAATGACTATAAAGTCAACATGTTCTACAATTTTGTCTTCCATGGTATCCTATACCAATTATATATTGGTAAAACTTGGTAAAACATATTAGTTTATTATTATTATTTCTATCCTCAACATTATTATTTTTATTTTTGATGTCCTGGGACTGAACCCAGGTCTCCTATCTTCAGATTCAGTGCTTTGCTGCAGAAACTTACCACTGACTGCATATTTTAAATATTTCCTTAAATGAAGCACTAAATAGTTTCACTCCCCAAAATTAATATTTAGAGCATTGTCTTATTATACTTCTAAGATTTTTGAATATAAAAATTAACTTAATAATAATATGATAGACAAAGGTATTTAGTGATTATACCTCTATACACCTCTATCATTCTTAGAAATAATGGAGAATTTGGTATATATATTTAGTAAACCAGGCATGGGCAGTCTTTATATTCTATTATGTCACACTTTTAATTATCATGATTCACATTATCATAATAGCCATTACGATGTGATATTACATTATAAATAATTTTAAAATATGAGCCTTAAATCTTGCCGTTGCTAAGACCCACTCCTGTGACTTGCTCAAAAAAAAGTTAGATATGTTTTATTTGTATATACATTAGGTTAATTAAAATAAGTCTGCTGTGGAAGTCTAGTACCTTTCTCTTCTTGATATATTCTTTCAAAACCTTTCACTAATTGGATAATTTTTCCACAGAAATGTTTCTTAATGTTTGTAGCTAATGAAATTATTTGCTCAAATTAAGGATTTCATTCGTTTATGAATATTCTAAGCTTCTAATGTGATGTGAAAAATTAGCACCACTCTCAACCTTTTGGTATGTGGCTACAAACTCAGAGATCTTAAGGGTTGCCAGCTCAAATAAAGCAAAAAATAGAATTATATGTAGTAGTGAATATACTTCCGCACGGCAGAGCCTGGCAAGCTATCCATGTCGTATTTGTTATGCCAAATACCAGTAACAATTATAGACCTCATTCCCATGACCTGATGGAATGGTTTAAGGCTCTTTATGTTCCTGGAGCAAGCAGGAGCCCTTGGGCTCTACTTGCATGTGACAGGACATATGGAGATGTTACTGGTGCCCGCTCGAGCAAATTGATGATGAACGGGAAGATAGTGACAGTGAATATACTATTCAATATTATTGAGTTGATTTCTCATTTATATATATATATATATATATATATATATATATAATGTAAATCAAATTGCATAGTACTACTTAAAATTATGCAATCTTCTAAAAATAAATTATATCTCATAGAAGGTACAACTGTTAAAATAATAGTTAATTTCCCCATAATGTTTCAGAGTAGACATATGGATTGCCAAGTGTACCATGAAGAATATTTAAATGAATTTTCATGTATGGATATTAAAATAGAAGAAAATGAGATAGGCAAATAAGATACGAAATATACCTTAAATTGATACAACGCTTCAGAATGAGGCTATGAGTTTTCTTAAGTATATATACTTAAGTATATATACTTAAGTATATATTACTTAAGTATATATTTCTTAAGTATATATACCATCACATATTTTAACAGCTGTGATTAAAACATTCAGAACTCCACCCAGCCGACCAGCCCATCACAGCCCGGATCATCGACACCCACCCTGGAGCAGTTTCTTCCTCAATCCGGCCCAGGTATGCTGGTCCAGAGACTCTCAGACATGGGGCAGAGCGGTTCCTTGCTCTCCCTGTGCCCAGCCGTTCATGAGGCAGTCGGGAGGCATGGTGGGTTCCAGTCTTGGCCCACCACCCCGGCAGAACCTCACAACAAGCCAGACGACCCCACCCACTCCGTGGGCGCCGCCATTTTCCACATTGGACTTCCCTCTCATCAGAACTCCACCCAGCCGACCAGCCCATCACAGCCCGGATCATCGACACCCACCCTGGAGCAGTTTCTTCCTCAATCCGGCCCAGGTATGCTGGTCCAGAGACTCTCAGACATGGGGCAGAGCGGTTCCTTGCTCTCCCTGTGCCCAGCCGCTCATGAGGCAGTCGGGAGGCATGGTGGGTTCCAGTCTTGGCCCACCACCCCGGCAGAACCTCACAACAAGCCAGACGACCCCCACCCACTCCGTGGGCGCCGCCATTTTCCACATTGGACTTCCCTCTCATCAGAACTCCACCCAGCCGACCAGCCCATCACAGCCCGGCTCGCCGTGCGGCGCGCGTTCATCAATAAAGGCTTTATTTGGAGGTGTTTATAGAGTATGCCTCCCGCACGGCAAGCCTAGCAAGCTGCTTGTGTTGTATTTGATATGCCAAATGCCAGTAACAATTATATTAGATCATTCTCATGACCTAATATAATGGTTTGAGGCTCTTTATGTTCCTGTACCAAGCCGATCCCTTGGCTCTACAGCATGTGACAGGACATATTGAGATATTACTGGTGCCCGCTCTAGCAAATAGATGATTAACGGGAAGATCATGATCGTGATCGTGATAAAACATTATGCCCCTTGAGGTGTTGCAGGTGTGGCTGTGGTGCCAGGCTGTGATGGCAGGTGGCAGACAGGAGACTGACTTGTCTACACTCAGAGCTCTTCCTCGTGGGCCCTGGATGGTTGATGATCTGAAATAGAAAAAGACTGGGCCCCCTGGTTGAACCCAGAGCCATGGCAGAGCCTGTCAAGCTACCCGTGGTGTGTTCAATATGCCAAAAACAGTAACAATAATGAACCTCATTCCAAACGGATGTAGACATTACTGGCACCTGCTCGAGCAAATCAATGAACAACAGAAAGACAAGTGACAAGCGGTAAAATGTATGCTCAAGAATACTGTCAACAATGTAGCTTAGGGTTCTTTAAGACATTTTCAGTCCTGGAAAGCATGCCTAGATCATTTTTACCCAATCACAGAATGCTTCACCCTCGACCTCCAAATCTAACATCGGTTGTCCCTCAGCAGAAGGGAAGCCCTTAGTGGCTCCTTTAGAACAAAGCCTGCATCTACACCTCTAGGCAGATCATCCAAGAAGGGGCTCCGGCAACCTCAGCCCCACTAGATCCAGAATCTTCTTTAACAAAGGAGAAAAAAAACGTAACTAGAAAGAATCAGAATCATTTCAGAATTATGGATAGAAAAGTTAACAAATAATATCTCATAGTGTTCTCATAAAATAAATTAAACATATTTAAAAGCAATGTCTCAAGAATTTTGGATCTCACAGATATTCAATGCTTCAGGTAAAATACTTTAGATTGAATGTGACAAATAGCTCTCAATTATGAGCCCAAAATTAAATCTGTTTTTTCTAAAGACAGATAATTATTAATTTTATGTTTTAGCATACATGTTTCCAAGTATTGCTATCATCTTGAAAAATGTTTGTCAATCAACATTTACTATTGGAAAAACTTTACTTATAGTTTGCAAATTTAGCAGTTTCAGCTAAGAAAATAAGGTTTAACTTAAAGTGTGTGTATATATATATATATATATATATATATATATATACACACACACAGGCATATACATGTATGCAAGTATATGGCTATACACACTCTTTATATTGATATGTGTAAAGTATCCATATACTCCAAATGGAGATATGTATAATTGGAACGGCATGTAGCAGTGCTCATAGATTCCTCCTGGTGGTCCCAGGGAGCTGCACCCGGTGCTGGATATGACCCCAAATCAGTTGCATACAATACAAGTGTTCTGCCCAATGGACTCTCTGGCCCTAAGGTATATTTTTATACTAATTTCTCTCCTTATCACCCCCTCAAATTAGGTTTTGTTTTAGTCTTCAGAGATTGCACACACTTTGATAGTACCATTACTCTTCAGTTGTGCTTTCCGGGAGCAGCTGCGCTCTGGTGTTTGCACTGTTTGTTTGGTTGTGATGCCCACCGAGTGTGGACACTGCAGGGTGGTCCTCACATGTATGACTGCAGTGTGGCCAGACCCCACAGTACTGCTGTACTTAGGCTTCCACACAGTGCCCGACTGAACTCAATGCTCATGGTTATTCAAGCTGTCAATCTCATCGTTGTCACACCTGTAAGGCTGCACCCTACAAGCTATCTAGTCCTGGGCCTTTCTTTATTTAATTTATTTAATAAATTTTCTTTTACCATACCCAGTGATTGTAAGGGTTTGTTTGTGGCTTTCTACTCTGGAATAACTCCAAGAGGGGATCTGGGGGATCATATATGTGTTGCCAGGATTGAACCCTCATGAGTAGGGCGCAACTAAAAGACCTTAACCCCTGTATAATACCTCCAGCTCCATTCACGTAGTTTTAAAGAAAAAATATTCATACAAATATTTCACTTTAAATGAAATGGTCTTTGTCATTGATGACATCAAGGTAGCCAACAAGCAGTGGCATTAACATCCCTATTATATGTTTGTGTTATGCTCCTTTCAAAATTGTTCTATGGCCTGGAAAGAGAGGACACGAGTGCTTGTGTGGCACATGCAATGTGTTATGCTATTCTGAGCAGAAGAAATATTTTATTTCAAATTACATAGTTAACATTAGCAAAAAGTAAAATGGCTATGAAAGAGCTAAATAGCTAAAAAGTACAATGGCCATTTTTTTTCATTAAAACCTTTGTATATTTATGGTTTAAATCCAGCCATGTAGAATGACCATTTTAAATTGTGGTTAGATCCTGATTTGATTCTCAGCATCTCTTATGGTCCCCTGAAAATCATCAAGAGTGATTCCTGCAAATCAAGAGTAAGTATGGAGGACCACTGTGTATGGCCCCAAACCCAAATCAAAAGTTATATTCTTAAATTGCCAGTAAAATATAGCAGTACTGTATAGGCTTATGCCATAATTAATTTACTTAAATATACCTTATAGATCAATTAGTG
The DNA here is from genome assembly GCA_021461705.1 of Cryptotis parvus. Taxonomy (NCBI): domain Eukaryota; kingdom Metazoa; phylum Chordata; class Mammalia; order Eulipotyphla; family Soricidae; genus Cryptotis; species Cryptotis parvus. Next base: position 45,528 of record JAJIBD010000774.1, on the reverse strand, counting down.
CCATTTATTTTATTATTGCCTTATTCAAAGTCTTATTCAAAGACTTTAACTTTATATTAAAGAACAGTTTCAAAACCTATCTCTTACAAGTACAGTTTTATAAATGTTGTTAACAGAATATATTCTCATTTTAATGTTGATGCTGTAATTCCCAGTGGGGTGTATAATTGTAGTTGAGATCTTTTGAAAGTAGTTATATTTAGGTCAGGAGTTGAGGATAGGGTCAGAGTAATGGGATTGATGCAATTTAAGTGGGCGCTCCAAAGAATTTCTTTTGTTTGGACACAGTGAGCATCAGATCTTCTGCAATACAAGAAGTCCATTCTCTCCCATCACTTGATCACTTGAATCCCGTTACTCATCGATTTGCTCGAGCGGGCGCCAGTAACATTTCCATTGGACCCTATCACGTGCCAATGTAGCCCAATGGCATCTGGTTGATTCAGGAATATGAAGAGCCTCAAACCGTTCCTTCAGGGTCTTAACAAGGAAGTCTGACCATCTTGTAGGTGGGCGGCCACGTGATCTTTTGACATCCCGTGGGATCCAGTCGGTAACGGCTCTAGTCCAGCAGTTGTCTCCAAATCGCATTACATGTCCAGCCCATCTGATTTTCGATGCCTTGGCAAACGAGACAGCGTCCCTGATTCTGGAATAGCGACGGAGGTCAGAACTCCGGATTCCTTCACTCACTTGAGTCAGACGTGATATTCCAAGCATAGCTCTTTCGATGCCTCTCTGGGAGACCCGAATAGCATTCTCATCCTGCTTTCGTAGGGCCCAGGTCTCTGAGGCGTATGTTAATGCAGGGAGAACGGTGGAGTCGAAGAGATGTGCCCGGAGCCGGAGGTTCTTTGTCCTTTTAGCTATTTCTTCGATGTGCAGGAAGACCACTTCACAGTTCCCTTGTGAGTGGGACCTCCACAGCCATCTAACACAATCTCCTATCAAGGGGTGGTGCATTATGTAAAAAATGTGTCTGTAAAGAGCAGACTACAAAGTCATTATTCTCTCCCATCAGAAGCCAAAACACTAGACCTTCATCTTCAAAACTGTGAGAAATACATTTCTATTGTTTCTGCTTGCCCATCGTTTCCTACTTCGCCTTTTGTTTTATGGTATTCTGAGCAAATTAACTATTTTAATTCAAATTATGTAGTTCATGTCAGCAAAAGTAAAATTGTCTGTGAAAAAGCTAACTAGGAAAGAAATGGAAAAGTTGAGTGGCTATCTTAAATCCAAATATTCAATCACAGCCTGGATATGGGAAATACGATATATATAAGGGAAGTCGGAGAAATATCACCTTCATAATAGTTAAGCAAAAATTTAACTGTCAAAGAATCAAAAACATAAGTGGATAAAGATGATTGGTTTTGAAAACTTGTCAGTGAAAACAAATGTGTTAACTTTTATACAAGCCCTTTATATTCCTTAATTTGTAGCATTTTCATGCATTGCTTTATTTCCAAAAGGAAAATTAAATATGCAGAATTCATCATTATCAATAGCATTGCTAGTAAAATTTACATAGAATCTAAGCCCAGAAACTATCAGAGCTGCATTTTCTTATTCCCTTGCATCTCATCATAATACATAACGTGTTTTGCATATGGTGGGGCTTCGCAAATACTGTAGACTTATAGTTTATGTTAATAAGGAGACGCTGGAGAGATGCACAGAAGAGTTGTGGTCCTTGTGGTTTACTCGGTCCAAATGCTTAGGTAAGGACAAAAAATTGATCATTTTGGAGCCCAGCTCATTAAATTATTAATGAAGGCCAGGAATATGGGCCCATAGAATCTGTCATTTCCCTTTATAAATGAGAAAAACAATAAGGATGCTTAGAGGGAAAAACATATTGAAACCTAGAAGTCATCTTAACGAAAGTTAACTTATCATGCACGTCACGGCCTAATCAATTTTTAAATTCTATTTCTTCTTAATTGACTTTAATTGCCAATTCTTGTCAACAAGGACAAACAGACCTTGCATTTTAAATGAAGCCATATTAAATGCTGCCTCAAATTTCCAAACCATTTCATATGCATGAAGCAATTGCTCTAATGGCATTCGCTTCTATTGTGGAGTTAAAAAGAATCACATCTTATTTCAGATATTCACAGAAAAATGATTTAACTGTAAAGGAATATTGCATAAAGTAGTTGTGTTTTTCTCTATGAAATCTATCATCATTTATGCTTAAATAGTTGAAAGTATCTCATCCTGTTCACATTATTTTGCCTCTACTTAGCATTAAATTAAAAAATAAAAGTGCTCATTTTGCACCTTTTGGCCATCATCTTGCAGATTTAAATAGTGAAGCAAACTCTCTTTGGGCTACTTCAATGCTATGATGCCTCTAAGGGTTAGTATAAAAGTAAGGCATAAGATCCTTTATATTTCATAGATCTTCAATGAGATAATGCTGCTGATTGCTATTACTATATCTTTAAAACTTCTCTAATAGTTGATCCCGATGCCTAGCAATTGTATTGGTCAAAAGTTGCCCTCATAGAGAAACAGGAAACTCTATTTCTTTATGGACTCAAATAAAAGCAAGTTATAAATGTGTGATCCTTCATCAAGCTGTAATGTCAAAGTTAATATCAGTTTCTGTGTGGAAAGTTTCTGTCCCTTAGCCAGAAAAAATTCTGAAAGAACAAATATTATTTTTGTATAACTTTCAGACAATAGTCCTGCTGATTTTTTACTTCTGTTTCCCTTCATTTTTTTAAATTTTTTTTTAATGAAGATAACTATAGTACAATTACTGTGAACTAAATTAAATATATGGTTTGATTAAGTCAGGTAAAACATGTGACAGCTCAACAGTTTATTTTTTGAAGTAAAACATATTTTATTATGGGGGGGTTTTGTGCTGGGGAAGGAGAGAAAGGGAAGGAGAAAGAGAATAACGTGCTCAAGCGGAATGACTGAAACCCAATCATGTTCAGCTTTGTAATCGTATATCTCCCTATGGCATGTCCCTAATGCAAAATTGCATTGGGAATAGGCTATCATGTGTAATTTGTTAAATGCAAATCACATTTTAAATATTCATATACCATAAAAAACTAAAATAATTTTTTTAAAGTTTTGAAAAAGAGAGAATGTGGGCTACTCCAAAGGCAAAGAGAGCCAGTTCAACAGGTTTTTCTTTTTTCTTTTCTTTCTTTCTTTTTTGTTTTTTGTATTTTGGGTCACACCCGGCGATGCTCAGGGATTATTCCTGGCTCTGTGCTCAGGAATTACTCCTGGCAGGGCACAGGAGACTATATGGGATGCTGGGGATTGAACCCGGTCGGCCATGTGCAAGGCAAACGCCTTACCTGCCAGTTCAACAATTTTTAAAGTTTGAGTTATAATCAGAGAATCATCTTCATGAGAGCAAATTAAATATAGTTTAATAGTTAACAGTAGTAATCTGGAAAAATGTCAGAAATATTATAAGTATTAGCTTCAATATCAACAATAAATATCAGTGTTACTTAAGAACATTATAACTTTTTTGACAAAAGTTTTAACACTTGGCATGGTTGCGGGAAAAGGGGACTCTCATCCATTGTTGGTGGGAATATCACCTGGTACAGCCTTTTTGGAAAACTATAAGGACATTCCTCCAAAGACTAGAAATTGAACTAACCATTTGACCCAGCCATACCACTCCTGGGAATATACCCTGGGAAGCCAAAAACATTCAGTGGAAACACCATCCCTACTTTTATGTTAATAGCCTCACTAATCACAATAGCCAGAACCTAGAAACAAGCAGAATGCCCGATAATCGATGTCAGTATAAAGAAACTTTGGTGCATCTACACAATGGAATACTATGCAGCTGTTAGGAAAAATGAAGTTATGAAATTTGCCTATAAATGGATGGACATGGAGAGGATCATGCTGAGTGAAATTAGCCATAAAGAGAGAGACAGATATAGAATGCCTGCATTTATTTGTATGACATATATATATATATATATACATATATATACATATTATGATGCCAGTATCCAATGTTAGGTGAAAGGTGGATCAGGAGGTTTTGTAAGCTGGAAATTACCACAAATGTGTGGGAGCAGAGGTTAGGTAAGACGAAGAATGGAACAGTGTGCCAATAATTGTCAAAAGTGCTACTGCCATATAGAACTTAGCATTAAATACAGGCAAAAAGATACACATGATGACCTCTAACTATATATATATTACAATCCACAATATATAAGAGAAGGAAGAGAGAGAGAGAAAGAAAGAGTAAGAGATAAAAGAGATAAAGAACCTGCCATAAAGGCAGGCTGGGGGTGGTGGGAGAGGGAATCGGGGACACTGGTGGTGAGAAATGGGCACTGGTGGAGGGATGGGTGCTGGAACACTGTATGGCTGAAACCCAAACATGAACATTTTTGTAATTGTTTATCTCGTGGTGGTAAAATAAAATATATTAAAAAGTATTAGCACTTAGTGACAAAAGTATTAGCCATGAAAAGAACATTTTGCAGTGACTAAATATCATAAAGACTATATCTATGTATTTTTGATAATTATATTAATCAGAGCACATCTGAAAAAATATCTGACTCATTTTGCTAAGTAGAAATTTAGATTAACGAACAATAAAAGCAGCATGGCTCTTCTGTTTAGAAAAAGTGTGTATAATTTTCATCTCTAATGTACATAAAACATAACATTTCCATCAATAAATTATAAATTAACCATGATTATATTGGAATAGTATAGTTTGGATACATTTACTATTTTAAAATCACACTCTGCTTTTTCCTTGGCCACCCATCCTTGTTATAAGAAGATGCATGATTAAATGAAATTATTACTCTTTGACCAAAAAAGAGACGAAATTATCATTCCGATAATTCAAGATATTCAAATGACGTGAATATGTATCAGAACAAAGCCTCCTTCAGAATACCTTCTCTGGAGTAAGAATCTCCACCCTCTGCAAGCACAATTAGAAACCAATTAGAAACAAACACAATTAGAAACAAATTCCTCTCATTTGATATCTCACAATGCCAAGATTTTTCAAGTGGACCAAGGGAACCCAACAACATTATATGGGAAGAGGATACTGCTGCTACTGAGCGTGAATTTCTATTCAAAGGTCAGGATGAGTTATAGGCAGTTAGAACACTCAGGGTTGAATGAAAAACCACCCGGTGTTTATATGACAATCCATGAGTAGTTTAGTATATTTATAAATATTTGCCTTTCCTTTGCCTTTTGTCATTGACTAAGGATTGACCTGTGTCACTTGTCACTGACACCTAATACCAAAATGAATTGAAATTCTGTCTTTAGAAATAGGTTTCCTTGATACCGTGACATTTATAAATGGGCCTTAAAAAGGCTACACTTTTCTCTACACTTTGTTTCAATTTCCTGTCACTCTCAAGTGGAGGTTTTTATAATACTAAATTTATCACATCTTTCCAAGATCATTTCTCTGACTCTAAGCCTCAGGTATACATTTAATATCTGCAGGAATCTATATTTATTTTCTACCCTTCAATTCATACCAAAAATATATAAAAGCACCCTTGGGACAGAATATGCCATCTTTAAAATGATTGAATTAGAGTTCGTCTTTGGTTTACCTTTCATGTTAATTAGAAAGCTTATCATGACAGTTTTTTGAGTCCGTTTTCAGAAAATGTCAAACTGTCTCTTCCCTATTCTCTTTGTGATCTAGAAAGATGCTTATATATGATATTTTGAGGGAAATAGCTAATTAGAAATAGTATTGGTTGTAATTTAAACCATACCCTACTATAGTTCTCTTTTCTCTCCATTCCTCTCTTCAATGTCTATTATCCAGGTTATTCTCCTTTTTCTTCTCTAAAATAACTTTTGGCAGTTCATGTTTTCTCACCTGTGTGAAGTAAGTTGTGTATTTCCACTAGTTGTTCACTTTCTACTATTATGGAATCAACTTGGCAGTATTGTTCTTTGTAATTCATTACTTTTCATGAAGGTTGGCAACTCATTCTCTCATGAAGAACTACAACTTCTAAGAATATTTTTTTTTCGTATTACACAGAAGCTTATGATGATTGCTGCCTCAAGATGCCAAATTATTGATGAAAATAATTAATAATGAAAATAACCTGGGCTTGATCCTTACCTCTCTTGCAGGCTTGACTCCTGAGCATAAAGCCAGGAGCAACCCCAGAACATGACTAAGGATGCCCCAAACAACCCCATCATATTTTTCCTTTAAACAGAAATCTCGGTTTGTGAAATTATCTATTGATTTTATTTTTATATACTTAATGTAAAATACGGTGGCAGTCTGCCTCATCTATGCTTCAACTTATCGCCACTATTACAGAGCAAAATGTAAGGTTCCAAATGATCTGAACCAATTTAACAGAACACTTTATCCAGTGTTTTAATTATACATTTTAGTCCATTCTTCAGTTTATTAGGTCCCTTTTAATATGTATAGAGCAGCACTATTGCCACAAGAAGATAACGTCTGGAACTTAAATGTCCATTGGGCACAACTATTGGCATTTTTCCCCTGCTGAGGTCATGAACCCAATTAATCCTCATTGCAGAGAGGATAAAGGAAATACCAGTGATCATACACACTAAATGTTATCCAAATCTAATCTGACAGTCATTGCTGATTGAACTTGGTATACCCTGGAGCCCCAGAAAGGAGTGTTAGCAGGCATATAGATTTCACTCTACTCAATTAATGTCTGCTCCAAATGCTTTTGAAAATCAGCAAAAATGATACTGCAAAGTTATGTGTGAAATTAATTTTTTACTGTGTAGGATATCTTATTTTAAATATTTCAACTTTTTAAGTGATTACATATAATCTTTAAGGAAAAGTCTTGCCCATTTCTTTACTATTATGAATATTAGTATTTATCCTTAAGACCACTTGTCCTTCAGTTGATCATCGATTTGCTCGAGCGGGCACCAGTAGCACCTCCATATGTCCTGTCACATGCTAGTAGAGCCCAAGGGCACCTGCTTCCTCCAGGAACATGAAGAACCTCAAACCATTCTATCAGGTCATGGGAATGAGGTCTATAATTGTTATTGGTATTTGGCATATGAAATACTTAAATAAGTCTTAAGATTAACCCTTAAGATAAATCCTTAAGATAAATAAAACTCCTTAAGATAATAGTAGAAATTAATTGATAACCACAAAGCAATATTTTATTAATTTCAACCTAGATCATGTTTAGTGTTGTTCACTTTTATATAATCAGTGATGATGTTTTTTGTCCTGCTATTTCCTAAGATTTTCATGTTTCTCAGATTATGTCTCATGGTCAATGATTTTTGGCTGAATTTTTAAAATTTATGCTAATATGTGCAGAGTAGTATTTATGTCTAAACTATAATTGCTCTTTATGTATAAATATTTGCCTACTATTTTATGCATTGATTCTTATTAAAGCAAAGTTTTCGTGATCTTATCAGGTGTGATTCTTAGAACTTAAAAGCCAATTTTAGGACAGAAAGCCATTGGAAAACACTCAAAATTAAACATGTAGTTGTTGAATAAATTACAAATGGATATAGTATTAGGGAATAATGATGATGAAAAGTAAAAGGTCATAAAATTCTGAATGGAAAATTAAATATTTGAGTTTCTAAGAAGAGCTATCTTTTACCATAAAACAATTTGGAGAACACATTTTCTAAGATAAATAGTTTAACTGGTCAGGTTATTAAGAATGCCACTTTGCAAAATAAGATTGCAAAGGCCTTAATCAACATAAGATTGTAAAAGGCCGCTTAAAACTGCACAGAATGAAAAGAGATTTCATCAAAATGCATTTGTTTGAATATCCTTTTGAAAATCAGATTATGGGAAATCATTGAAAGAGTAAGCAGGCCAAGAGACAGAACAAAAGGTAAAACAAATGCCTTACCTGTGACTACCAGGGGTTCCATCCCTAGCACTCCATATGTGCACCATAGCTATCCGGGACTGAACCTTGAGTGCAGCGAAGGGTGTACCCAAGCCCTCAGCAGTGCTGGGCATACGTTGAACTTGTTCCCCAGGACGCCAGAAAAGCAGTTTCCACAGAACAATGCCCAATGTGGACAAACACATACAAAATTGTGAGGAAGAGACATATGGAGACTCCTATAATTAATTTTTCTCATTTCAAAGTTTTTGTAAACAAATATGAAGACTTGGATATTTATAAATAGAGATACTTTCAATGGTAGGCAACCCATAACCTCAACAATTAGCCCATTTGCACCAATAGATGATCTTGGACTCTTTAAGAGCCTAATTCTCTACTAAGATTAACCATGAAGGAGCACTCTGGGTAGATTTCTGTTGAGTAGGAGGAGCTTGAACTCAAAATAAATTTTATATATCCTTTTATGAGGGAAGCTATTATGGTAAGAATTCATTTATAGTAGAAGATAACTGATTGCTAAAATTCTTCCCTTCACCAAGACTCATGTTTATATTCGTTAACTTTTGACTTGTATATAAGGAAGCTAAGCTAACTTGAACATTAGTAGCAAACAAAGATGTGTGTGTACTCCTTTTGACAATCTCTAGGTAAGGTATATTCACACATAAGAAGTTTCCTATTGAGATGGGTTGGTCTGTACATTTCAGTATGTACACCTTGACTGGAGGTCTTTATTTTTTGTGGCAAATTCTAGGTGTTAAGTATTAAGAGGTTAAAATAGGGGCCATAGAAATAGTATAATGAATAGAACACTTGCTTGCATGAGGGTGACCTAGGTTGTATCCCAGATGCCCATATGGTTCCAGGAACCCCTTCAGGATTAATACCTGAGCACTACACCAGGAATAAACTCTCAGTGCTACTGGGTATGCCTCTTCCCCACAAAAGGAGAGAGAGCAATAAATTAAAATATCGACATAAAGCTTAATACCTACTACTATACAAATGATAACTTTGTGGATTTAGTGGATTAAACATCCCTTTAACTGCTACTGTTCATTATGTGCTCTGCTTAATGACAAAGGTAAGTAAGTGAGTTAGACCATAGCCCATGGCCAAGTAAAAGAAGAGAAAAAACAAATTATAATTGCTCTCCAAAATATTTTGGCTCACTTTACCGTACAATCTGACTAACCCATTTAAATCTTTATTTTTGTACATTAAAATTATGTGACGTTTGAGTGTTTCTGAATCAAGAGAAATTTAAGTAAAATTTAGTCTCGGTCAGGGAGCTCACATTTTTTACATAGAAGAGTGATCTCATTAGTATGAATGCTGACTTAAGAACATGTAAATAGATTAAGCTGTGAGTGGATAGAACAGCAAAGTTCCCAAGCTAGCTAGGCCTATCACCCAAATGGCATTGATTGGCAAAAGAGACATGGCAAGTGCTCAGGTATCACTCCTGGCAGTCTTAGGGGGACCATAGGTGGTGTCAGGGATCAAACCTAGGTTGACTCTATGCAAGACAATTTCTTAACGCACTTTACTATTTCTCAGGTCCCTCGTTTTTTTTTTTTTTTGTTTTGGCAACATAAAACAAACCAAATGGTATAAACCTACACCATTTAAGGTACAGTCTTCAATATTTTGCCATTGAAGTGTAGATAAAAAGTATAGCTGATATAAAATAACTTCATTGGTATAATATTTGTTGATAGTAGTGAACATGATTAAAAAGCAAATGAAAACATATTTATATAACAACCTGTGTTGAATGCTTATAAAACTGATTTGTCATCATCAAGATCTGTAAATGATTAACAACTTTTGGTAAGTTCAGTGGATGAGATTTTCCATGAGAAGAGGCATATAACCAATAGCTAGAACACGAAACCACAAGTATTACTCTATGTTTTAAATCTTTTATTGATATATTTAAGATCCTGTACATGTCTCACGTCAAGTACCAACAACCCTCCCCTTCACCCACAGTCTCTGGAATGCCGCCCTGGCTTCTTTGTTTTCCATACCCCTTTCTGCTCTCATTTTCAGTTCTCTCATCAAAACTGAGGGTTTGCTTCCATTTAGTTTTGTCTATTCCTGCTTTGTTTCTTTGTATTTGCATCACCATGGCTTGAGAAAATATCCAGTTTTTGCCTTTCTCCCGAATTATTCAATTTAGTACAATCCCTTCAAATTTCAACCACTTTTTCAGAAATGGCAAAGTGGTATCATTTTTATAATTAAACAGTATCCACTGTTTATAAGCATTATATCTTCTTAATTCTACAGTCATCTGCAGGCAGTTAATTTATATTTCTTGGCTACTGAAAATAGTGTTTTTCTATTCTTCAGACACATCACTAGGAATTGAATTTCTGGGTTTTATGGTACCTCTATTGCTATATTTTTTTAGGCATCACCACCCTGTTTTTACCAAAAGTGTTATTCTTTTTTTTTTTTTTGTACACGCTTGCTAACACTCTTTTTTTGGTATTTTCAATAAAGGTCATTCTTATCTCACATATAGGTATAAAGTTTTACCTTATATTAAATTTATGATGTTAATTTAATTTCTAAATAGTAAGCGGTGATGAACCTATTTTTATTGTCTGTTGGTGATCTCTGTCTTCCTTTGAGAAGTGTCTATTCAGATTCATATGCCATTTGCTTAGGGGGTTAGTGCTCTGTTCCATTGTTCTTCCCATTGTATGGATTATTTTTATATCTTGAATATCAGTCTGTTCTTTCTATTGTATGGATTCTTCTTATATCTTGAATATTAGCTCCCATGATTAAGCATATTCTCCTATTAAGAAAATGTCATTTCGACAAAAATTTCTTTTTGATATTTAGCATTTTTTGGTTTTACATAGTCCCATTATTTGAAACTTTGTTTTCCCTGCTTTGGTATTGAGTCCCCTAAATATCTAACACTATTATTAAGGGAATATTTTATTCTATGCATTTTATGATTCGATGGTAGTAAAAGTCTCTAGTGGATTTTGACTTAAACTTTGTATACAGTGTGATGTGTGGCCACGTTGTCTTCGTTTTGCCTGATTGCTCTCTATCCAGTGTTCCCAAGCGCCATTTGTTGGAGATTATCCTTTCTCCATTGCGTCTTGTGGGTTCCTTTGTCATAAACTGATGGTTCATAGACGATTTACCTATCTATATAATATGTGTGTGGTTTTAATTCTTAGCTCTATCTGTTCTTTTTAAAAAGAAAATCAATATTTTTTTAATTTGGGTGGCCCCAATCTGATGATGCTAAGCGGCCACTTCTATGATGCTGGGAGAGCCACAAAGAGCTGGTGATTAAACCTAGTTCCACTGAGTGCAAAACACCAACCCCTCATCTAATATTTGAACAACCCAATTTTTGGGTAATGTTTGTAACATTTACATAGAATCTATTAACAAAAACTGGTCTTATAACTGAACCTAGATGTAATGGAAGCTGGAAAATTAAAAACTATTGAAACTGTTGTCTGCATTAATTTTATCTTATGAAATAATACATTTTGCTTTCAGGACAGTTGTCATTCCTTTTTTTTTAACTATACCACCATGAGGTATACAATTACAAAGATATTCATAATTGGGTCTTATTCATAGTGTTTCAGCACCCATCCCTCCACCAGTGCCCCATTCCCACCACTAAAGATCCCACATTCCCTCCCAACCACCCCCAGCCTGACTCTATAGCAGGCACTTTTTCTTTTATTCTCTTTATCTTTCTGTCTCTCTCTGTCTCTATCTCTGTATCTCTCTCTTCTCTTACACATTGTGGTTTGTCCTACAGGCATTTAAGGTTTATCATGTAAGTCTCTTTGTATATATTCAATCCTGAGTTCTACTCTGACATTACCGTTTCCCATAATTAGTAGAACACAGTAGTTTTTTGGGGGAAGAAATATTTTTAATTTATTTCATTACTGTTGCAGGACTCCTAAGGGCCGCTGCATCTGCTCTGGATTGCCTCCCGCAAATCACTCCGTAGATAAGGGGGTAGTCTAAATGTGGCAGTTTATCCGACCATGTATGCTGTACTAGCTGGTATAAATATTATCCCATGCTATCACAATCATCGTGGGACTAGCTAGATCTTACCAGCATATTAGCCTGGCCACGTAGGACCCCTAAGTAATTAGACCAGAGAGAAATGCTGTTTGCTTCCAAGCAAACAAGCATGGCTCCCTGATATACTCAAAGGCAACTAGAATATAAAACTACAATGAAGTAGAGGAGACTTGTGAAGGCTTGGAGAAATATTTAACTGGCATTGGTGTTGGTCTTTGGTACAGTGACATGCCATCTCAGAAACCCCCTTCTCTACATTACAAAGGAATTCCCTTCTCAAAACATTAGCACAGTAAAGGCCCTAGGTGAGATGCAGGGAGGGGTTACCTGAGGGCATTGGACCCTCCCTGCTTTCCATAACAATGGGAGGAAGGTCTGAGTGACAGGGATATAAACTAGCCGGTTCCCGCTCTCCCGGTCTTCTTCCTTGTGGGATCTCGCCTTGTGAGCGTTTATTCCCCTTGGAAGCTTTTACACGTGGTGGTCGCCATCTTGGCCTACACATGGCTGGGGTTCTAGCCTGGAATCCTAAGCATCGGCTTTTTCCTTTTACTGATTTGTATGCCTGAACCTGTGATAAGTAAAGCCTTTTAAAACTGCATCGGATTCCTGAGTTTTCATCCGTTCCTTGCCTGCTTCGGAGGTAGAAGGGAACTCGCTTCCCGGCACTGTCGGGGACCCCAGTGGAGCGCCCGACAATTACAGAGATTATTTTGCAATATGGAAAACACATACTTCTTTGTTGGCATTCATTCTAAGTATCACAAACCACTATTATAACCATGTCCCTCATTTGTACATTCAAAAAGCATTTTAGATCAAATTCTGACTCGCTACTCTGCTGGCAAGCAGACACCAGCCCTAGGTCCACCGAATTCTCTGAGTGGCTTAGTTCTTCCTGTGATTTGTCAAAGTCCTCTTTGTCATTTGAACATATGTCTTCCAAGTAGAATGTTGAAAGTATTTAATTATGAAATATCTTGTGGTAAAATATTCAAAAGGTAATTCATTTTTAAAGCTTCAATTTATGAGTTATCTAGCCAAGATTGAAAATAAACTATTTGGAATATGTACTTTTAACTTAATCATCTTTTACATACTTTCACATTTTTTTTAAGAATATAAATTCATTTTTTAAGAATATAAATTAAAATGTTACTGAGCATATGCCAGCAAAGCAATAAATAACTGACATTTCTATATTTAACGTAGTTTAGCTAAATACACTTAACCTTATATTGAGGGGAAAACAAGGCAATGGACTCCTTTTGTTAAGATTTAAAGCTTTAGAAGATAAAAATGGATGTGCATAGTGATATTAGCATATTATTGATACTCTTCTGAAATATGTAAAGAACGAAGCAGCTTGGTTGGGGATGAGTACATGTGGTGAGGGATAAATCAGTCATCTCCTTCATATGATTACAATGTGGGGTTTAGAGCCCAACATGGTCCAACAGAGGCTGAGGTTCCCACCTTTCATGCAACTGATATGAGTTTTATTTCTGGCATCACATATTGTCCCCCAAGGCCTATTAGAGTGACATCTAGGAGAGCCCAGAGAAGAGCTGTTCCAGGATTAGACCCAACACTGCATATGGTGACCTCAAACAATAGGAAGAGTGAGCTATTATTGGAAAATTTAGGCATGTCTTATCACAGTTGTTAGATTATCAGAAGTTCTCCCATACTCCACAATGAGAACAATGAGATTAAGAACAAAGAGAATATTTGCTGGTACTGTTGTTTTCAAAACTCCCAGACAAGAGATAAGTAAGGGAATGTCCACCTCTGTGCTCCCGTCTCAGACTGGGACACAATGCCACTAGTGTTAGAAGCATGGAGAAGAGCCACCAACAATGCCTTAAATGATAAAGATGTAAATGAAGGGAGTCTACATACAACCTTAGTTAGAAATGACTCAAAATTAAACAGTCCCAATGTAAAATGTAATTCTAGAACTTGTTCTTTCATCAAAGGAAAGCTGAGAACTGCTCCCATTCCTCGCCCTCCAGTCCAAGGACCATTTAGTGTACTTCCTTCCTTAGCAATTTGCATGTAATAAAGTTTGAGGAAAATATCTCTTTTTTTCAGACTGACTACTTTGACTTAGCATAAAGTTTGTCAAAATCATCAATATTGTATGTATAAATGCTGCATAACCATGAATACACAGATGCAGTTGAATTACACTTTAACTCTAAAAATTGTGTGATATGTCTCTTTCACTATTATTCTTTTAAGAAAACAAAAGAATGATGTCATAGCAAAGTGACTAGTGCCCATCGATGGCTTCAAGTCTTTAGGTTTTGTTATCTGGAAAAATTTGCATCTACCGTTTAATATATATGGGAAATGGTAATGGCAGATTAAAACTCACCACTGAATATACACAAAGAGACTTAAGTGATAAACTCTAAATATCTGCAGGGCTAGCCACAATGTGTAAAATAAGAGGGAGAGAGATGCAGAGACAGAGAGAGAGATAGAGAGAGAAAAGAGAGAAAACTGGGTACCTGCTATTAAGGCGGCCTGGGGGACAGGAGGGGGAGGGGTACATTGGTGGTGGAAATGGGGCACTGGTAGAGGGATGGGTGCTGGAATACTGTATTACCAAGAACCAATTATGAACACCTTTGTAATTGTATGTTTCACGGTGGTATAATAAAAAAATTTAAAAAAAATTTGCATCTACCTGTGACTGGTTACAGGCTCAGAATACAGGTCATTCCCTGTGCTCCTTAGAATAACTCCCTACCTAAGAGCAGTTAAGTATATATGTGAAATTCTCATAAAATAAGTGATAGTAAATGAAAGTGAGTTTCTATGGGACTATGTGCAGAAGGTACTCAATGAATGAAGATAGGGTAATTACCAAAGCGCATACAGCAGATACTTAGAGGCATGATAAGCTTCTTCAGATTTTTGTAAACCTGACCACTTTATTAGCTCAGATTATTAGATTCTATTCATAGGGAACTCCATTCAGTGACCTTGGTTTTCTGCTTTTGACTACTTCTATAATAAACACAGCATAAATAATTAACTTTTAGGAAATGGAGTATGAGATGAATATTTTAATACCTATAAAATTTGAATATTTGATCCAGCTTTTCATATTGATAATTTACTGAGTTCTCCAATTTTTATATGAAAATAAAATTTCCTGAAATATATTAAAAATCTATTGCACATATTTAGAGCACTCTAAATGATATATAAAAATTAGTAAAAAATATATGAATCAAAATATAGCTTATTTAGTCTGACAAAACAAATATTTTTGCTGTTGTTTTGTTTTGTTTGGAGGCTATACCAGCTGTGCTCAGGACTTACTCCTGCCTCTGCATTCAGGGATCATCCCTTGCTGGCTCCAGGGATTGTAAGGGATACCTAGAGTTGGTGCCAGTATTAAAACCAAATGCCATACCAGCTGCGCTATCTCTCTGGCCCCAACAGAGATATTTTAATAAAGATTTAATAAACAATATCACTTATTACTGTAATTTATATTGAATTTTTGAAAATTGGACCCTAATCCTAAATTAAAATGATAACATCATTGTTCATAAAAATTAAAAAGTTAAAACAGAATAGTAAAGGAAACCTCAAAAATCCTAGTTTTACCACAGTCATTTTATTCATTGAAGTTTCTCTTTATCAAATAAAATGGTATCTGTGCAATTAAGGATGGTATGCATCTGTAGGCCCTTAATTTCTCCCATTATGTCTTTAAAGATAAAGAATTCTATGGGACCATACTAATTGTGACATCATTTGAACCAATTTGCTGGTAATTTAATTGCAAACATTTGGGTAAAAGAACACAATATAGGTAATTGCAAATGAGAATTTAAACTAAAGAGTTTAAACCAAACAGTTTCATCTTCTCCAGTTGCAGTAGTTTGTGATAAAAATAAGCATTCCTTTCCTAATTCTATTCTGTTGGGATTTGGCAGATTTAGAAAAAGGGACCCCAGATCAAAAAGGAAAAACTTTGTAGAAATCATGGATTTTTATTACCAATTTGTTTACTCTGTGTGTGTGTGTAAAATATTTGTTTCTCATGTCAATATTCCATGGGAGTCACTGACAGTCTCTTGTTAGCCTCTGTAATGACTCCCTCTATTTCCCTTGTAGACATACAAGGGGGACCCATTGTACTCCACGAGTAAAACATAGATACTAATTCAGGTCCAAAATAATTTTCATGTGTTTAGTTTTAATAAGGTCCTTTGGTAGTAAATATAAACAAACATGGAAGTTCACACTTTTAGCATCACTACTGAGAAAGAAGACACAGAGAAAGATCAAACAGATTAAAGCCCTGCCTTGTAAGCAGCCTACCTGGGTTTGATCCTTGACACCAGATATGATCACCTAAGCCAAGCCTCAGAACAGAGCCAAGAACTAGCCCAGAGCACTGCTGATTGGGGCTCTATCCCCATTCCACACATAAAACTAAGAAAATTCTAGAGTGGCACCATCCAGCTGAATTGCAATGCAAGGAATACCACATTCCTACTTCAATAAACACTAAAGAGATAAAAGTGAGATTATTTAGCACATCATGTACAAAATAATATTGCCTTAAATTTTGCTTTAATAAAAGTTGATGTTTCAGAGAGACCTGGGCCCTACAAAAGCAGGATGAGAACGCTATTTGGGTCTCCCAAAGTGGAATCAAAAAGCTATGCTTGGAATATCACACCTTACTCAAGTGAGAGAAGGAATCTGGAGTTCCAACCTCTTTTGACAATTGAGAGTCAGGGATGCTGTCTCATTAGCCAAGCATCAAAAATCAGATGGGATGGGCATGTAATGTGCCTTGGAGACGATTGCTAGACTAGAGCTGACTCTAATCCCTGTCCTTCCTTCATCAGTTCTCCTAGGATAGCGTGCTGATCTCCTCAGATCCCACCTCTACCAGTGCTCTCTGCTTTGAAGCCTATAATGAATCAGATGCAGGCCAAACTCGAAGGATAAGATCAAGCCAGAGATGGATCCATAAGGAGGGAACTATCCTCCCAAAGGAAGCACACACCCAGAAATGCATATGCAAAAACAGGCATTAGAGTAAGGAGATAAGTACAGAGTCAACAGGAAGTTAGGAAACTACCGTCTCCTTCCAAAGCTCCGTGATGAATCCTCTCTGTTGCAGCCATCCCACTGGAAACCTAAATGTAATGATAATGATTAAGTCTGTTTATTGTAGAGCCCAGGAGGTACAAGGAACTTCACAGAAGTGCCACGTGCTAGAGGCAGCATGGATAGGTTACTCAAATAGACATAAGAGTCAGAGGCTTAGTCAGAATTATGTAGCTTTCACAGAACAGTGGCATTCCTAGAGGGTCTTGATATTTTAACCTGGAGTTCTTATTTAATTGGCAGAAAGAGTCTAGGTATTTAAAAAGTCTAAATTATCGTAAAGAAACTAAAAGCCAGAACCCTGAGTAAAATTCCTGGTGTTTCAGTTTACAGACCTAGAACTCCATGAGTTGAGAGGCAGACAGATATACTGGAATATTGTCTCCACCCCATCCACTTCAGACCCATAGCTGCTCTGCTCGGCCGGCCCCATGTGGAAGCAACCCATAGAGCTGACTTCCCGGTAAGGGGCTCGGCCATTCCTGGGTGAGTCCAACATTGCTCCAAGGGTTTGCTCTCATGAGGCGGAGAGAGACCATGCTGGTCAAACTCAGAGTGGAGTTTTGGGCCCTGCCCTTTCCTCCGCCTCCATGCCAGTTGCCCCAGGAGAGAGAGACCCACCCACTCCTGACCCACATGTTCCTTGGCGTACAGCTGCAAAGCGGCCACGCGATATTTTTATAGGATACTGAATTTTGCATAAGGTTCTTCCCAATTTCTTTCACATTTATACATAATAAATAGTTATAGACATGTTTTAACTGATACCAGTTAGCCTGACATGAAGCCAGAGCAAACAACATGTCATGCAGTTAGTCATTCTCAACATCTAGACTCCATAGTTCCTCAGAGATCCATCCAAGATAAAACCTAATCTTCCCCCATTAAGTTTCATCAGTAAATGCTCTGGTCGAGAGCCGTCTACTGAGACTATACCACCCACACGGTAAAACCTAGCAGCTACCATGTTTTATTTACTTTTTATGCCAAATACTAGTAACTATTATGGACCTCAGTTCCATAACCTGAAGAATTATTTCGGGATCCTCCTGTCCCTGTAGAAAGTAGATGCCCTTGGGTTGCACTTGCTTGTGACAGGACTAATGGAGATGTTACTAGTGCCCACTCGAGCAAATCGATGAACAATGGGAAGACAGTGATACAGTGACAGTGATAGTGATTGTCTCCACGATACCGTCAACAACAGATCTATTTTTCAAAGTCTTCCAGAGCAAACTGTATACCCAATGACTAGAATAATTTTTTTTTATCACTTTTCACTTGTCTTCCCATTGTTCATCAATTTGCTTGAACAGGATCCATTCGCTGGGAATGAGGTCCATTATTACTGTTTTTGGCATATTGAATACATACACCACGGGTAGCTTGGCAGGCTCTACCATGGCTCTGGGTTCATCCCAGGGGGTGCAGTCCATTTCTGTGTCAGAACATCAACCATCCAGGGCCAACAGGGCAGAGCCCAGGGTGTAGACAAGCCTGTCTCCTGTCTGCCACCAACTGATGCAGCCGAGCACCACAGCCACACGTGCAATACCTCGATAATAACCATGGATCAGTCAATAGTGGCTTTGAATTAGCACTCATTCCAGAAAACACCCTCCCCTGATTATTGTAATCTACTATCTAGAGTCTGGACTTATGATGATCGAAAGTGATCAATAGATTCCCATCTCAGATCTAGCTTCCAATATGTTCTGGTGGGTTTCTGGACTTGGGATGACTTTGGTTGCTTCTTCAGTCCTAAAGTGAGTCAGAAGCTGAGAGAATTTAAATCGGATCCTTGATCTGTGGACTGAGAACAAAGTGGTAGAGAAGGTCACACAAAAGCATTACAATGACCTCTTCCCAAAAAAAAGTGGGCACCCTTATTCCTGGAGAGAATTCAGGCATTAATGCATCCATCCAGTCCTGAACGTCTCAATGAGGTGATTCCGAGCAGTTCCCATTTCCTCTCATCTCTGCAATATGCAATATGCAGAAGGTTTCTAGGTCCTGAACGACAGTGGACAGGTGGTGAGTTCAGTTACAGCTGCTGTGGCAGATGTGGTTTCACTCCTTGAGTAAATTAACACATCCCCTGGCACCTGATGTGCAGGTATTGATCTGGCAATTGCTTTTATTTCTTGGTTTGTTAGTAAAGACCACCAGAAACTCTTCTTTCAGCTGTCATCCAGTCATGATTCTTTATTTTTTTTAATTCATTGTAGGTTGTTATTTCAGATTTCAATGTCTTTTTCAATTCCCAAGACAGCAATTATTGCATTTATTATGATAATGGCATTTTGATGATAAAATCTAGTATCTACTCTTATTGGTAAGATACTTTCATTTCAGAGTATGGGATATAAAATTAATCAATTCTGGAGACTATAATTTCAGTGACATTTCTAAAGGTTCCATTGTCTAGGGCAAGTCTGATCCTCTCTAAACTGAAAGGCATATTATTGTATCTGCCTCCTGTTAAAATACAAAGTTAGTCTCATGTTGGGCTAAGAGGCAAATCCTGTCCCCAATTTAAAAAGCTACTATAGAGTGAGCTCAGAAAAAGAAGACTGTATAGTAGTGGATCTAAGCAATTGTAAAAAGCTATTTTATTATTTTGGTCGTATGATCAAACATGTTTAAACATGTTTAGAGTGTCAGGAAAATAAACTAGTTCATGAAAAAATGAACTAGCTCCCTGAGGCCTCATTCACTCTCAATGGAACTAACATCTCTGAATGCAGTAGTTATGTGTACCTAGGTCAAGAAGTCAACATGATGAACAACCTAAAACCCGAGCTGTGCAGGAGGAAGAGAGAGGCATGGAATGCCTACAAAGGCATAGAAGAAATAGCTAAAAAGACAAAGAACCTCCGGCTGAGGAGACTCAGTAGGGACTTAATCCTTAGTTATTGTGAGACTTGAGGCGAGTGAACTGAACATTAGATAACCCACTCCACTATACTCTTGGCCATTCACAATAGCTCTTCACTTTCAAAAGGAAGTGGTGTATGTGTCTGTATGTGTGTGTGTGCACATACATGCATGTGGAATACCTGAGTAAGCATCAAAAACACAAGTATATTTATTACATGAGCAATCAAATTAAAATGTTCATGCATTCTCTGTGTTATCCTTTCTCTCCTCCAGTCCATACCTCTGAATAAATGCATGGGGTCTTCCTCACAACCTGTTCCTGGATTCCAGATTTGAATGCAATTGCCTTACAATTCTATATGATATGCAGACACCCTCCAGAATGAACAACTGCCATATTAGAACCCCAAATTGGGGTGTACCTGGAGAATAATTATGAAGGGAAATCCTCCTGATGGCAAATAGAAAAACCGTATATTTGATTAAAACTTTTCGGGTGGGGGCAATACTGCAGTGGGGAAATGCGTTTCAGCAGTGAACAGGGTTTGATCCCTGGAATCCCACCTGGTCCCTCAGCACAGCTAGGAGTAACTGCTGAATGCAGAACCAGGAGTAATTACTGAAGATCACTAGGTGTGACCCACAAAGACAAAATAAATAGTTTGGAGTTTTGTCTGTGAGGATAATTCTGGAGGTGAATATTTAGATCAGTTCACTGAGGGAAGCAGATTGCTCCTGCTCAGTGAGCATTGTTAAGTGGCTCTATCTAATCTATTTATGATATGAATAGAATAAAAAAAAACTAAGAAAGAATTTTCGCACTTCAGTTTGTCTGAGTTACATCAATCATCTTGTCTTCAGACTGGGCCGGGGCTTAACTATGAATGCTTATTGGATTCTGACTTACTGACTTCCTATCTTGGATTCCTCAGCCTCAATAATCCCTGGACCAATTTCTTAAAATGAATAATATTTTATCTATCCTCTATCTGTCTATCCTATGGTTTGTATTTATTTCTCTGAAGAATTCAGACTGGTGTACAATCTAAGTTAAACATGGCATTGTTGGAATCACATACGTAGAAGACATACAAAATTTTCAGTAAAAGGATTAATGACAAGGATTTGCGGAAAACATTTGAAGTTTTATTGTTGTGTTGGTTTAATTACTCTGAATGTCCTCATAATATTTAATAGTAGTAAGATACTGTTTCTGTTTAAGTTGGACTGAGTATTCAGTATTATAGTTGCCTCTTTGATTGGATTAATATATTGAATTTGTAATACTGGGTACTAGTATATTTTCTCTCTATATCTAATCCTTTCTTTTTTCTTGAGATCATAGGCCAATATACTTTTTTGTTAGGATTTTGCATTTATTTATATTTGAAAACATGTATTTATTTTTATGGGTAGTAGTATCAAAATTTATTTCTTCTACTACATACATGTTAAGAAGTAATATATGGTTTATTTGACAGTGTCAGTGTTTGCAACTTGACAAAAGGTAGTTATGCAAGAAATGCAATCATTTAAATAGTGGCAAAATTATGGATGTCATGATAAAAATACATGACGAGATACATAGACTTTAAAATTATTTAAGTTGTGATCCCTGAGCACAGAGCCAGGATTAAGACCAATAGTTGGGTGTTCTACCTCCCACCTTAGCCCTAATACTTCAAACTTTACAAAAACTATTATACCAGGAATGTGACAGAG
The DNA here is from genome assembly GCA_021461705.1 of Cryptotis parvus. NCBI lineage: Eukaryota > Metazoa > Chordata > Mammalia > Eulipotyphla > Soricidae > Cryptotis > Cryptotis parvus. The sequence goes on along the minus strand of JAJIBD010000774.1, from coordinate 23,770 downwards.
AAGAAAAGCCAGACATTAGCATATGTAGCAATAAGGAAATGGCTAGGGGCTGGAGCAATAGTACAGTGGGGAGGGCTTTGTCTTGCATGCTGCCGCCTGGTTCAATTCAGGCATCCTTAAATCCCCTGAATGCCACAACGAGTAATTCCTGAGTGCACAGCCAGGAGTAAGCCCTGAGTATCACATGGTGTGATGCAGAAAGTAAAAGGAAAAAAAGATTAAATATTGATGCAAAGAAAATTTAGCATTTTATGTAACGTAGAAGAAAGATGGCTAATGAGTAGCTAAAACATTTTTCAATTTCTGAAAGGAAAATTGGGTGCAGGTGAAGCAACAGAAAAAATAAACTTAAAATTTGAAGTTATAATTATGTCATAGTCATAGTCAAAGTCATAGTCATAGTTCAGGGTTATTACATTTATGCAGCTTAACTGAGTCTGTAACCTTAGGTAAGAACCCAAGGCTGAGTTTTCTAAATAGAAACGGAATGTCTGTCTTTACATTTTAGAAACATTAGCAGTATATTTCTCATCTCCTATTTAAGTTAATACCTTGAATTAATAAAAACCCATGAAGTTAGAAACATGGTATAGGTTGTGTTATTCCCTATTAGAGATGTACATATTTTTATGTTGGTGACCCAATTAAAGAAACTCAATTAGGAATTGTTTGTACTAGCAATCACAAGTCTATGTGGATTTTTCTAAGCATCTGGTCATTGGATTGATGCCCAGAAAAAGAGATGGGATATTTATTATTTCGTATACCTGGGCAGAACAGGTAATGCACTGAAAATGCTTTAACAGTATATTAAACGTCCAGTTTTATTATTAGATTTATAAACTCCAAAGGCTTATAATATGTTTTGTACCTAGTTTTAACCCACATAAATTGAATCTATCTGATATTCTATTTTCTATAAGATTTCTAGAAATTATTCTCTGCCAATCTAGAATGTTATAGAGTAAAAGACCAAACCCATGTTTTTGCCAAGTAGATAGTTAATATTGAAATAAGTAAGATGTGATGTTATAAGACCAAAATATCTGCTATAATTGAAGTATTTCCAACTGTTGCTCAGCAACTAAGAAAGTGTTTAATCACAACTCTGTTATACACATATGTTATTAAAAATAACTTATATTCCTATTTCAGATTCCAGGAAATTACAACTTGACTTGTGTAGCAAAAGTATATTTCAATGGCATATACTTATGCCACTGACAATAAAATAAATAGTTGCAAAAGAACATTGATACCCCAAATAATGTTAATTGTTTTATATTTAATTCAGGGGGAAGCCTTAATTACCATCTTCTAATATTTGAGCATTTATAAATTTTGGATAATACCATCTTTATCACTCGAGCGGGTCACTGTCACTGTCTTCCCCCGTTCATCTTCGATTTGCTCAAGCGGGCACCAGTAACATCTCCATATGACCTTTCTCATGCAAGTAGAGCCCAAGGGAACCTACTTGCTCCAGGAACATAAAGAGCCTCAAACCATTCCATCAAGTCATGGGAATGAGGTCTATAATTGTTACTGGTACCTGGCATATCAAATACGACACGGGTAGCTTGCCAGGCCAGAGTGATCTTTATCACTACTAAACACAATACTTTTCTCAGTTGAAATGTAATAAATAAATGTAATAAATAAATGAAATGTAATAAATAATTTTGAAAAAAGGGGCTAGAACTCAAATAGTCCCTTACTGAAATTATTTTATAATATTAATGTATATACTAGTATATGTAACTATACAATAAGTTATTCAGAAGAATTTGGGGAAGGCTAGTGATAAAGATGAAACAAGGTAATAGTTTTGTTAGATCAGAGTCAATATCTCTATGGAACCCTAGAAACATGTACAAGCAATGTGTGCCTTTTATTGCTGGTTGAATCTCTTGGGCATTCTTAAATAAAAGTTAAATACACCAAGTATAAATGTGTTAAATTAGATAATCTAGTAATCAAGTTTATCCTGTACTTTTTTAAGAAAAAAATTTTAGAACTTTTTATTTAGCAAAATAAGAGTTCACCAAAAAAATGAAGATGTATTGCCTTAATTTAAATTATTTTTCATAATTTCAATAGAAAATTGAAATTCTTATATCAAGGAATTAAATAGAAGACATAATTAAGATGTTCATTTCATAATAGGAGAAAATCGGATAACACTTCATTGTTAAGTGGCACCAACATGCTCAAAAAGGACATCCATAGTGTCCTCTTTTGATATTTCTAATATTGAATTTCAATTTGTAATTCAATTATGAATTATAATTTGTAATTTCAATTATGAATTACAATTCATAATAACTTAAGAGCTCAAAAGCAATACCAGTATTTTTTCATGTTTGCAACTGGTTTATTGTTGTATTACCCTTTGTTCACAGCACTCTGTTCACAGCCTGTATATTCTATTAGTACCTATAAATATTCAAATATTAAGCAGCTCTTACTGAACTATTATATGCAGACTATTATTTATATTATTTCATATATATATATATTTATATTTTGCTTTTTGGGTCACACCTGGCAATGCTCAGGGGTTTCTCCTGGCTCTGCACTCAGGAATTATTCCTGGCGGTGCTCGGGGAACCATATGGGATGCCGGGAATCAAACCTGGACCGGCATGGGTGACCGCATACAAGGCAAACGCCCTACCCACTGGACTATCACTCTGGCCGTATTTTATATATTTTAAATATATATTTTTAAACTATTCTTGTTGTTGGATCCTCCCTCCAAAGTGAGGAATCACTCTGAAAACCAAGAAATTATGAATGATGAGTTCTTATCAGATGATGAAATGGAAACTGGCCTAGAAGAAGATAATCAAGAAAAGCAGAAAGTGGATCCAAACTTAGGTGGAGCAGCCTCTGGGTATGTGAGTGAAACAAGTTTCCCTGAAGACTCTTCAGAGCTGTCCTCTCAGAGTGCTATTTAACCATTCAGCAGAAGGATAATAAGCAATATAACCTGATAAAGCTTGAGAAGGAAATGGCCCAACTAGAAGCTGTGTTAGGAGCAACATGGAAACCAACCTTCTCACTGCATCATACCTGATCCTTGTGCCCCTGAGGAACTGCTAAATCTAGAACAAGACACATTAGAAAAAGAAAAGCAGCCTTGTGGTTCATAAATAAATGCACGATTGAGAGGTGAATACAAGAGTAATCCACCCACACGGCAGAGCCTGGCAAGCTGCCCGTATTGTACTTGATATGCCAAATTCCAGTAACAATTATAGACCTCATTCCCATGACCTAATAGAATGGTTTGAGGCTCTTTATGTTCCTGGAGTGAGCAGATGCCCTTGGGCTATACTAGCATGTGACAGGACATATGGAGATTTTATTGGTGCCTGCTTGAGCAAATCGATGTACAAGTGAAGTGAAGACAAGTGAAGTGATACAAGTGATGTATATTTAAAATTATAAATATTTTATATCACCATTAAATTGGGAGGGCACCTTGAATTCGGACAGGTAGCGTGTGAAGAGCCGAGCTAGTGTATTGATGAGTACCAACGGCAGATTCTTCAGGTGTTCGGGTCTGATTTTGTCTGGGCCTGTTGATGTTTCCTTCTTTACCAATGAGATGGCGTGTCAGATTTCAGAAGGAAGAACGTTGGGAATGACATATCCATTCTGTGGAATTTGGTATGTGGGCAGGTGGATGTGGCTATCAAAGAGATTTGAGTAGAAGTCCTGGATAATCTTCTCCATTGCATTTCTGGAAGATGTGATAGATCCATCAGGGGCGTCGGAGGGCAGTCATCTTGGTCTTATAGTTGGCAAAGGACAGGCGGACGTTGAGAATGCTTTTCCTGGCTTCTGCTGCATCTTCTAGTATTTCTGCTCTTCTGTCTTTGAGGTCTTCTTTTATCGCTTTTCTGTACTGTTTAACAAGCTTGGATGTTAGCATTTGGTCTCCTGAGGCTCGCGCCTTGCCACGTTGGAGAATGAGCTCCAGAGTTTCTGAAGACTGGCGTCCTTTTGTGTCTTTCTCTCTCTCGGCATTCTTTGCACAATCATGGAGGTGCTGAACCAGTAGGTTGTATTCTTCATCGATGTCATTAATGGTGGAATCTTCCCATGTTGCTGCAATGGTGCCAAAGAGTTCCCAGTTGGTGGTCGTTCTGGGAGTTCTCTTCTTAAACTTTGCAGCCTTTTCTCCCCCATTGTGGGAAGTAGAATTTTGCACAAGGAGACGGGGGTCAGATCCTGTTTGGAATTTGGGAACGACAGCAACATCGGTCAGACAAAACCGTCGATTGAAGATTATGTGGTCAATTTCATTGTGGAACTGTCCACCAGGAGATTCCCATGTCCAATGTTTCGCTTCAGCCTTCTGGAACTGTGAGTTCCCATGAATGGTCTTGGTGGACATGATGAACTCACCAGCAGGACAGTTCTACTGTTCAAGAAGGGGAGACATTCATGACATCGGGCAACTCTGTTGCCCCATCTGCCTGTTGTCTGTCATCTATAAGCTGTTTACACGAGTCATCCTAAACAGGATTGGCAGAACACTAGATGAAGGACAACCATGCGAGCAAGCTGGCTTCTGGAAAGGATTCAGCACAATCGACCATATCCACACAGTAACCAAGCTCATTGAGGTTTGTAGGGGAGTACAAGATGCCGCTCTGTCTCAAGTTCATTGATTTACAGACAGCCTTTAATTCTGTGGAGACTGAAGCAGTCATCGAAGCCCTAGCCAAACAGGGTGTTCAAACCCAATACATCAAGATCCTTCGTGAGCTGTACCTACGGATTCACCAACAGGATCTCACCATTCTACAAAGAAATGATCATTGATATCAGAAGAGGTGTTCGACAGGGTGATACCATTTCACCAAAACTCTTCAGCGCCACCCTGACAACATCATGCGACAATTAGAATGGGAAGGAATGGGAGTGAAGGTAGATGGTCGGCAACTACACCTACCTCCGGCTTCGCTGATGACATCGTTCTAATAACACCAAACATTAGCCAAACGGCACAAATGCTGGCTGAGCTGCGCAGGAGGAAGAGAGAGCAGCATGGAATGCCTTTAGAGGCATCGAAGAAATAGCTAATAGAAAAAAGAACCTCCAGCTCCCGGCACATCTCTTTGACTCCACCATTCTCCCTGCATTAACATACGCCTCAGAGACCTGGGCCCTATGAAAGCAGGATGAGAATGCTATTCAGGTCTCCCAGAGAGTAATCGAAAGAGCTATTCTTGGAATATCACGCCTCATTCAAGTGAGAGAAGGAATTTGCAGTTCTGACCACCGTCGCTATTCCTGAATCAGGGACACTGTCTCGTTTGCCAAAGCATCGAAAATCAGATGGGCTAGACATGTAATGCGATTTGGAGACAACCGCTGGACTAGAGCCATTACTGACTGGATCCCATGGGATATCAAAAGATCATGTGGCTGCCCACATATAAGATGGTCAGAATGCCTTATAAAGACCCTGATGGAATGGTTTGAGGCCTTTCATATTCCTGAATCAACCAGATGCCATTGGGCTACATTGGCATGTGATAGGGTCCAATGGAAATGTTACTGGCGCCCGCTCAAGCAAATCAATGAGTAACGGAATTCAAGTGATCAAGTGATCACCATTAAATACTATCACTGCTATTAAAAATAAATAACTGGCATATGAATTCATATGATATTAATATATCTGCAAATAAACAAACTCAATTTATGTTTATAAGTATTTTATTATACCACCATGAAATATACAATTACAAAGATGTTCATATTTGGGTCTTGGTCATATAGTGTTCCAGCACCCATCCCTCCACCAGTGACCATCTCCTACCACCAATGTCCCCGGTCCCCCCTCCCCCAGCTCGCCTCCATGGCAGGTTCCCTACTTCTTTTCCTTTCTCTCTCTTTCTCTTTTCCTTCCCTTCCATATTGTGCATTACAGAACATACATTAAAGGGTTGCCATGTGTATCTTTTTGTCTGTATTTAAAGCTCAGTTCTAGGTTGGTATTAGTGCTTTCCACAATTGTTAGCATACTGTTCCATTTTCTGTTTACCTAGCCTCTGACTCCCACACGTATGTGATGATTTCCACATTTTTTTTAATTTTTATTTTTACAATTACAAAGATATAAAATTAAAAAGTTCATATTTGGGTTTTGGTCATACAGTGTTCCAGCACCCATCCCGCCACCGGTGCCCATCTCCCACCACCAATGTCCCCGGTTCCCTCCCCCTCCCCCAGCCCTCCTCCATTGCAGGTTCTCTGTTTCTTTCCCTTTCTCTCTCTTTCTCTTTTCCTTCCCCTACAGACTATGGATTACAGAACATACACTAAAGGGTTGTCATGTGTATCTTTTTCCCTCTATTTAATGCTCAGTTCTAGCTTGGCATTAGTACCCTCGACAATTGTTAGCACCCTGTTCCATTTTTCTGTCTTACCTAGCCTCTGACTCCCACACGTTTGTGATAATTTCCACCTTTGACAAGACCTCCCGATATATGTTTCACTTGACCTTGGATATTGGTAGCTTAATATGTACATATATATTTATGTTATGCAGATAAATGCAGTCATTCTGTGTCTGTCTCTCTCCTTGGCTAATTTCGTTCAACATAATCTTCTCCATGTCCATCCATTTATAGGCAAATTTTATAACTTCATTTTTCCTAATAGCTGCATAGTATTCCATTGTGTAGATGTACCAAAGCTTCTTTATCCAGTCATCGATTTCCGGGCACTCTGGTTGCTTCCAGATTCTGGCTATTGTGAATAATGCTGCTATGAACATAAAAGTAGGGATGGTGTTTCCGCTGCATATTTTTTGGTTTCCCAGAGTAGATTCCCAGGAGTGGTATGGCTGGGTCAAATGGGAGTTCAATTTCTAGTCTTTGGAGGTATGTCCATAATGTTTTCCAGAAAGGCTGTACCAGCCGGCATTCCCACCAACAATGGATGAGTGTCCCCTTTTCCCCACATCTACGCCAGCACTTGTTGTTCTTGCTCTTTTGAATATGTGCCAGTCTCTGTGGTGTAAATTGGTATCTCATCGTTGTTTTGAATTGCATCTCTCTGATGATTAGTGATGATGAGCATTTTTTCATATGTTTTTTTGGCCATTCGAATTTCTTCCTTGCTGAAGTTTCTGTTCATTTTTTCTCCCCATTTTTTGATGGGGTTGTTTGTTTTCTTCTTGTAAAGTTCTACCAGTGCCTGATACATCCTGGATATTAACCCCTTATCAGATGGGTATTGGGTGAATATTTTTTCCCATTCTGTGGACTGCTTTTGTATCTTAGTCACTGTTTCTTTAGAGGTGCAGAAGCTTTTTAGTCTCATGTAGTCCCATATATTTATCTTTTCTTCTAGTTGCTTTGTTAGTGATGTTTCACCTTTGAAGATGCATTTAGCTTCAATGTCGTGGAGGGTTTTTCCTATATTTTCTTCAATGTACTTTATGGATTCTAGTCTGACATTTATCACCCCTAATACCCAAAGCAGGGAGAGACAACACAAAGAAAGAAAACTACAGACCAATATACCTGATGAACACGGATGCTAAGATCTTCAACAAAATACTAGCCAACAGAATCCAAAGACTCATCAAGAAGATTATACATCATGACCAAGTAGGATTCATCCCGGGAATGCAAGGATGGTTCAACATTCGCAAGTCAATCAACATAATACATCATATCAAAAAGAAAAAATAAAAACCGTATGATCCTATCAATAGACTCAGAGAAAGCATTTGACAAGTTCCAGCACCCGTTCATGATTAAAACCCTCCAGAATATGGGGATTGAAGGGATTTTCCTCAAGATAGTTACAGCCATCTACCAAAAGCCCACAGCAGGCATCATTCTCAATGGGGAAAAGTTGAAAGCCTACCCCCTGAGATCAGGGACAAGACAAGGTTGCCCACTCTCACCTCTTTTATTCAATATAGTACTGGAAGTACTTGCCATAGCAATCAGAGAAGAAAAAGGACATCAAGGGCATCCAGATAGGCAAGGAAGAAGTCAAGCTATCATTATTTGCAGATGACATGTTATTATACCTAGAGAACCCTAAACTCTCTACCAAAAAACTTCTAGAAACAATAGATGCATATAGTAGAGTGGCAGGATACAAAATCAATACCCAAAAGCGGTGGCTTTCCTATATACAAATAACGAAAGAGAAGAAAGGGATATTAAGGAAACATTCCTTTCACAATTGTGCCACAGAAAATCAAATACCTAGGAATCAACCTACCCAAGTGTGTAAAGGACCTGTACAAAGAAAACTACAAGACACTGCTCCAAGAGATAAAGAGGACACAAGGAAATGGAAACATATTCCCTGCTCATGGATGGGGAGAATCAACATTGTCAAAATGGTAATACTCCCTAGAGTTCTGTACAGATTCAATGCAGTCCCTATAAGGATACCCATGACATTCTTCAAAGAAATTGACCAAATACTCCCGAAATTTTTTATGGAACAATAAACACCCAAGGATAGCTAAAGCAATCCTCGGGAAAAAGAAGATGGGAGGCATCACCTTTCCCAACTTCACACTGTACTACAAGGCAGTAGTAATTAAAACAGCATGGTATTGGAATAAAAACAGACCTGTGGACCTATGGAATAGAATTGAGTATCCTGACACCCAACCTCAAACACATGATCATGTAATCTTTGATAAAGGTGCAACGAGTCTAAAATGGAGTAAGGGAAAGCCTCTTCAACAAGTGGTGTTGGGAAAACTAGGCAGCAACATGTAAAAAATGAATTTGGACCTGTGTCTAACACCATGCACAAAGATGATTTCCACCTTTGACAAAACCTCCTGATACATGTTTCACTTGTCCTTGGATATTGATATCATAATACATACATATATATTTATGTCATGAAAATAAATGCAGTCATTCTGTATCTGTCTCTTTCCTTGTGGCTAATTTCACTCAACATGATCTTCTCCACGTACATCCATTTATAGGCAAATTTCATAACTTCATTTTTCCTAACAGGTGCATAGTATTCCATTGTGTAGATGTACCAAAGCTTCTTTATCCAGTCATCGATTCTCGGACACTCTGGTTGTTTCCAGATTCTGGCTATTGTGAATAATGGTGCTATGAACATAAAAGTAGGGATGGTGTTTCTGCTGCCTATTTTTGGCCTCCCAGAGTATATTCCCAGGAGTGGTAGGGCTGGGTCGAATGGGAGTTCCATTTCTGTTCTTTGGAGGAATGTCCATATTTAAGCAATCTCAATTTAATAAGAAATTTCTCATTGATTTAAGCATAGATGAAATTGGTTAGTTAAGAAAGTAGACAAGTTAAGAAAATAGAGAATTTATAAAATTTTAATTAATATTTCGTTTTATAAATCCGACATGGGCAGACTGCTATTAGTTGGGTAATTTTCAAATTGCATTGCTGCCTAATTACAGCCACATTTATTTGATAATGACAGTTTTCCCTTCGAAAGTGTTCATAGCAATCTCTTTTCAATTTCATTTGAAAAAAGAATTGACATATCAAAACTAGCAAAGATTTTTATGGTGAAGTTCTCTGTACTGTTTCCTGCAAATTAAAAAAACTACACTTAAATTATTTTTCCAAATCAGTTACTGATTATGTAGGAAGAAATATTACAAACTTTAATCTTTTTCATTTCGAAGAAAAGTTTCCTGCGTGCCAACATTGCTTATAACCACTTTATTCAAGACCATTGACTCTATTCCTGTTTTTATTACTAAACTGTAGGAGGTAAATTATGTCTTTATGAACTCTCTTTGATTAGTAGAGTTTTAAGATGGGATAGTGGGCAAGAAAATTTAAGTCATAAATGAATGTTCAGAGAATTTCAAAGTAACACTCAGAATAACAACATAAATACTATGACTAACATTTCTGATAAGTATTTTGTGTTTAGCTCCTAGCAATGAATCTATATTAATTTTGGTGCAATAAAAATACATTGTCAGGATATGCACATTCCAAGAAACACTATTCACAATGTTTATTCAAATTCAGTTGTATTACTGAATAACACTGTAGATTTTAATATACTTCCAGTTGTTTGCCCTTCTTTTTTATAAGCAATCCAGACAATTTTAATTTCAGTCAAAAATTACTATGAATAATTTAGTGCAATATATTATAGTGAGGTAAATATGAGTGTTTATGTATATATGCACAAGTCAAATAGAAACTTTGTGTATTATACCCTATCTTTAGTTTTTAAAGAACTTTCTGGAACTTTTTCCTCAAATGACATTCATGAGAGCTCTGGCAGTTCCATATTCTACTTAATATTTGACCATGGATATTTTTTAAAATTTTAATTGTGTCTGCTTATTTTTGTACTGGATTTTTATGTATTTTTTAATCACATCACTTGATCACTTGATCACTTGAATCCCGTTATTCATCCATTTTGCTCGAGCGGGTGCCATTGGACCCTATCACGTGCCAATGTAGCCCAATGGCATCTGGTTGATTCAGGAATATGAAGAGCCTCAAACCGTTTTTAATCACATACCTCTCTCTTTCCGCCTGTCTGTTTCTCTTTATATGTAATAATATCATTAAGTAAATAAGTCCTCCTTATACTGACTTTTTAATTGACAGACTTCCAAAAGTTGATTCTTAAAAGCCTATGATGCATTGGCTTCATTTATAAACGTATTTTTATATATTTTGAATTGCATTTCAAACATCTCAAAATTACTATAAAAATGGAAGTATCAGGACCAGAGCAAAGGCACAGCGGGTAGGGTGTTTGACTTGCACCCGGCTGACATGGGTTCAATCCCCAGCATCCCATATGGTCCCCCGAGCACCACCAGGAGCAATTTCTGAGCGAAGAACCAGGAGTGACCGCTGAAAATTCCCGGTTGTGAACCAAAAAAAGAAAATAGAACAAAAAAGCAAATGAGTGAGCAAATAAGAGCAATGCAATTTAAAAAAATAATTAAAGTACCAAAACTGTAAAATACTTTGATGAATAAAGTACTATATATATATAATATATATATATGTATATATATATTATATATATTATAATGACTAAGAAGAAATTTTTAACATCTGATGAGATTTAGGGAAAATTTGCACTTCAGAATTTCCCTTTGTATTTTTAAGAGATTGATGATAGTAAATTTTTACCTTGCCTGAACAAATTCTGGAAAGCTAAGAATTAAACCACAGAACAAACATCACTCACAATGAGAGGCAAGTGAGTAAACTGTTTAATGAAGTTAGTTAACCTCCCAATCTTTGTCTTGAGAAGGATACAATTCTCTCTGAAATACAATATACCAGAGATCTGCATTATTCTGCATTACTGATATTCATGTACTCACTTTATTTATTTTATAATATTCAACAAGCTTAACCTTGGAGCATCATTCTTGAATGGTAATATTATGCCATCTTCCTAAACATATTGTGCACTATAATACATAGACTAATCTTTACAATAGGGTTGAGAACAGGTTTTATTGCTGTAGTGAATGGCTTCTGGGCCAGAAAACATGTACCTTGCTTTTAAATCTTTTATAATGTTCTCTTTCTTGCTCCTACAGCTCATGTTTGCTCATTCTTCTCTTAAAACGCTTTTCCCTTTATTGACTCAAAGATTACTACCAGATGTCACCTACACTACTTAACCATATATCATAATGCCCATTAAACTATGTGCCTATGGATGTATGGAAATGATACTAAATAATGCTGGGCCCAGAGGCTCTGGGCACCCATGTATCAGAATAAGTAATAAAATATTTTACTGACTAGCGATGTGCTTCTGTAAGACAGGTTACAAAAGGTCCCTGGTGCCCTCTTTAAGAGAATAAGTCGAATGATTTCATTGGATGTTATTCCAATGTAAGCGAACAAAATGGGAGATGTACCAAAACTCCTTCCTTGTAGCTATCTGTCATCCAGAGAGAGTCACCTGAGCTTCAGAATTTGTTAAGTCCTTAATTGTGTCCTCTGTCTTTATCTGGAGTAAGACAGCTGGGTACAGGAGACAACGTCAAAGAATGAATGTTCTAAACTATAAGGTGAGAGAACTTTCTAGTAAATTCAGGTAGAATTACTAGATTAGCTAAGAGCTAAGAACCACTAAAATTAACAAAGAACATGTTGCTATCCAAGGCACAAACTCTGAGTTACTTTTTTAGTTCAAGTGTCATACAATAACTCTATCTCAAGCAGTTGAAAATCCAGAATAATCATACATTAAAGGCCTAGGGGCTTGGAGATAGTGCAGCGAGTGGGTAAAGCATTTAACCTTGCAGGTAACCCATCTGTGTTCGATCCCACTGCATATGGTCCCTTGACCTGGCCATGAATGATAGGTACAAAGCCAGGAGTAAGCCCCAAGCACTAGGATGCTTCTCAAAACCAAGGAGAAAAGGTCTAAATGAACAGATTTCACCTACATAAATACAAAGGTGTCCATAGTAAGAAAGTGTGAAACATGCTCAGTGTATTAATTTGAGGTAAGTTTATTAAGAACTATAATTTTATCTTAATCTTTTCCTTTTCCTTTTTGGGTCACATCCAGCAATGATCATGGATTACTGCTGGCTCTTCACTCAGGTATTACTCCTGGTGGTGCTCAGAGGACCATATGGTATGCCAGGAACAAACCTGGGCTGACCATGTGCAAGGCAACCGCCTTACCCCTGTGCTATTGCTCTGGCCGCTATCATGATCTTTTAAATGAGGCATTTGCTTTCCTTTTTTCAAACTTTCAACTTTTTGTTTTTGGGGGACACACCCCAGAAATGGTCAGGGGTTCCTTCTTGTTCTCCACTCAGAAATTACTCCTGGCAAGGCTCAAGGGACCATATTAGATGCCAGTATTGAACCCAGGTCAGCTGTGTGCAGGACAATCACCACACTGGCTGTATGTTAGCTCTTGTCTCAATTTAATCAGCATTCTTAGTGAATAGTGACTAATAGGGGTAATTCTAATGTAAATAAATTTAAACCATTAATCATTGATGGAACTTTGTAGCCCTTAAGTTCTTCAAGAACATTGTAGAGTTTTCTTGCCTGCCACTTTGAAGCTAAATGCAGAATTGGCTTTGGTCAGTGAATCATGCGCAGAAGTGATTATACACCACCTCCAGGCCTGGTTTTAAAATCCAGTGAGAGGTTTCTTTCATTCCTCCTTTAATATTCTGCCTTGCAATGCTCCTAACACTGTCCCTGCATTTTCCAGGGCTCTGTACAGAAGTTTGGATTTTGGGAGGAGAACTTGATCATTCCAAGAGGTGGATTAAAAATAATTTACAAAAAAGACATGTTTCCACTGGAACTTATTTTATTAACACAGAATACCTAGATGATTCCCTTGATTGATAAGACTAATGAAATATCTATAGCAATGCAAAAACAAATATAATATTGACTATTGGTCAATTGGAAAGCAAGAATAAAGCTGATAGTACAAGATGTAATGCTGTGACAGTTAAGGTACAGCAGTAAAGAATTTTAATGCTATTAATTTAGGAAAGTGGCTCCAATATTAAAGTATTTTGGGTCTCAGTAAAGCGAGACTAGTATGTCAATTTAAAGTATGCCTCATTTTAATGAAAAAGCTATAAAGAAAAATGAATCTAATAAAAAGACTTACTTTTTTATTTTTTTTATTATACCACCGTGAGACATACAATTACAAAGGTGTTCATAATTGGTTCTTGGTAATACAGTATTCCAGCACCCATCCCTCCACCAGTGCCCCATTTCCACCACCAATGTACCCCCCCCCCCCGCCCACCCCAGGCTGCCTCAATAGCAGGTGCCCCAGTTTCCTCTCTCTTTCTCTCTCTCTCTCTGTATCTCTCTCCCTCTTCTTTTACACGTTGTGGCTAGCCCTGTAGATATTTAGAGTTTATCACTTAAGTCTCTTTGTGTATATTCAATGGTGAGTTTTAATCTGCCATTACCATTTCCCACATTTAGTAAAACACTGGTATCTATTTATATCCTATTAATGAATGCAATCATTCTATATCTGTCTTTTCCTTCTGACTAATTTCACTCAGCATGATAGTCTCCATGTCCATCCATTTGCAGGTAAATTTCATAATTTAATCTTTTCTGACAACTGCATAGTATTTCATAGTGTAGATAAACCACAATTTCTTTATCCAGTCATCTGTTCTCAGGCATTTAATTGTTTCCATATTCTAGTTATAGTGAATAGCGCAGAGATGAATAAAGAAGTACAGATAGTGTTTCTGCTATGTGTTTTTCGTCTCTCAGGTATATTCCCAGGAGTGCTATTGCTGGATCAAATGGGAGCTCAATATCTAGTTTTCAGAGGAATGCCCATATTGTTTTCCAAAAGGGCTGGACCAGTCGGCACTCCCACCAGCAGTGGATGAGAGTCCCTTTTTTCCCACATCCACGCCAGCACCAGTTGTTCTTGCTGTTTTGGATGTGTGCCAGTCTCTGTGGTATGATATGGTACCTCATTGTTGTTTAGATTTGCATCTCCCTGATGATTAAAGATGAAGAACGGCTTGTTCATATACCTTTTGGTCCATTCGAATTTCTTCTTTTTTGGAAGCTTCTGTTCATTTGTTCTCCCCATTTTTTGATGGGGTTGGCTGTTTTTTCTTGTGAAGTGCTACCAGTTCCTGATATATCCTGGATATTAACCCCTAGTCAGATGGGTATTGGATTAATATCCTTTCCAACTCTGTGGATTGTCTTTGTAACTTGGTCACTGTTTCTTTTGAGGTGCAGAAGCTTTTCAAATTTATATAATCCCATTTGTTTATCTTTGCTTCTATTTGTTTGGTCAGTGGTATGTCGTCTTTTAAAGATACTTTCAGTTTCGATGTCATAGAGCATTTCTCCTATGTTTTCTTCGATGTACCTTATAGATTCTTGTCTGATGTTGAAATCTATAATCCATTTTGATCTGACTTTTGTGCATGGCATTAGAAGGAGGTCTAAGTTCATATTTTTTTACACGTAGCTGCGCAGTTTTCCCAGCACCATTTGTTGAAGAGGCTTTCTTTGCTCCAATTAATATTTTTTGCTCCTTTATCGAAGATTAAGTGGTTGTATATTTGAGAGTGTGTTTCAGGATATTCAGTTCTATTCCATAGGTCTACGGGTCTGTCTCTATACCAATACCACACTGTCTTAATTACAACTGCTCTGTAGTAGAGCTTGAGGTTGGGGAAAGTGATACCTCCCATCTTCTTTTTCCCAAGGATTGCTTTAGCTATTCTTGGGGGTTTATTATTCCATACAAATTTCAGGAGTGTTTGTTCAATTTCTTTTGAAGAACATCATGGGTATCTTTATAGATTGATATCTGTATAAAGCTCTAGGGAGGATTACCATTTTGATAATGTTAATCCTTCCAATCCATGAGCAGGGAATGTGTCTCCATTTCCTTAGGTCTTCTTTTATTTCCTGAAGTAATGTTTTGTAGTTTTCTTTGTAGAAATCCTTTACATTCTTTGTCAAACTGATTCCTAGGTATATGATTTTCTGCTGCACAATTTTGAATGGGATAGTTTCTTTAATGTCCTTTTCTTCTCTTTTCGCTTTTTGCATATAGGAAGGCTATTGACTTTTTGGGTATTGATTTTGTACCCTGCCACTCTACTATAGGAATGTATTGTTTCTAGGAGCCTCAGTATAGAGTTTCGGGTTTTCCAGGTATAATATCATGTCAACTGCAAATAGTGATAACTTGGCTTCTTCCCTTACTATCCCAATGCCGTTAATGTCTTTTTCTTCCCTGATTTCTATGGCAAGTACTTCCAGTACTATATTGAATAGAAGTGGTGAGAGTGTGCAGCCTTGTCTTGTCCCTGATCTTAAGGGGAAGGCTTTCATTTTTTCCCCACTGAGAATGATGCTCGCTGTGGGCTTGTAGTAGATGGCCTGGATTATCTTGAGGAAGGTTCCTTCAATCCCCATTTTACAGAGAACTTTTTATCATGAACGGGTGTTGAATCTTGTCAAATGCCTTCTCTGCATCTATTGATAGGATTATATGGTTTTTATTTTTCTTTTTTGTTGATATGATGTATTATGTTGATTGACTTGCGGATGTTGAACCATCCTTGCATTCCCGGGATGAATCCTACTTGGTCATGGTGTATAATCTTTTTGATGACTCTTTGGATTCTATTTGCTAGTGTTTTGTTGGAGAGCTTAGCATCTGTATTTATCAGGGGATTGGTCTGTAGTTTTCCTTTTTTGTCACATCTATGTCTGCTTTGGGTATCAGGGTGATATGTCCTCGTAAAAGCTATTTGGGAGTGTTTCTGTTTCTTCAATTTGCCGGAAGAGCTTAAAAAGTATTGGGAGTCGTCCTCTTTAAAAGGTTTTGTAGAATTCACTGGTGAATCCATCTGGACCTGGGTTTTTTGTGTTTGGGGAGACTTTTGATTACCGATTCTATCTCCTCGATGGAGATAGGTTTGTTGAGGTATTCCAAATCTTTTTGTTGCAGCCTTGGGAGGCTATAGGAATTCAGGAATTTGTCCATTTCTTCTAGGTTCTCTTGTTTTGTGGCGTACAGGCTTTCATAGTAATCTCAAATGATCTTTTTGAATTTCTGTGTTTTCAGTTGTGATGTCCCCGTTTTCATTTCTGATTCTATTTATTTGGGTTCTCTCTTTTCCTTTTCTTACAACTCTTGCAAGTGGTTTGTCAATCTTGTTTATTTTTTCAAAGAACCAGCTTTTGGTTTTGTTGATCTTCTGGATTTTTTTGACATTCCATCTCATTGATTTCTGCTCTAACTTTTATTATTTCTTTCTTTCTGCTTGGTTTGGGCTCCTTTTGTTGATCACTCTCTAAGATCTTAAGTTGGGAAGTCAAACTGTTTGTGTTGGCCTTTTCTTCTTTTCTGATGAATGCTTGAAGAGCTATGAACTTGCCTCTTAACACTGCTTTTGCTGTATCCCACAAGTTCTGGTAATTCGTGTCTTCAGTCTCATTTGTTTCCAGGAATCTTTGGATTTCCTCTTTGATTTCTTTTATGAGTTGCTGGTTGTTCAGCAATGAGCTGTTTAGTTTCCAGGTACTTGGTATTGGTCTCCGTTTTTGTGTACAATTAACTTCTATTTTCAGTGCATCATGGTCTGAGAAAATAGTTGGCACAATTTCTATCTTCTTGATTTTATGGAGGTATGACTTATGGCTCAGCATGTGATCTATTTTGGAGTATGTTCCATGTGCACTGGAGAAGAAAGTGTATTCAGCTTTTTAGGGATGAAATGCCCTGCATATGTCTACCAGCCCTCTTTCTTCCATCTCTTCTTTTTAGGGCCAGTATTTCCTTGGTAAGTTTCAATCTTGTTGATCTATCCAGGGTTGATAGAGCAGTGTTGAAGTCTCCAACTACAATTGTGTTGCTGACTATGTTTTCTTTGAAGTCTATTAGTAGTTGTTTTAGGTATTTTGCTGGCCCCTCATTGGGTGCATATATGTTTAATAGTGTGACTTCTTCCTGATATATGCATCCTTTGACTATTAAGAAGTGACCTTCACTGTTCCTTCTGACCTTCTTCAGCCTGAAGTCTATGTTGTCGGACACCAGTATGGCTACCCCAGACTTTTTGGATGGGTTGCTTGAGTGAAGGATTGTTTTGCAGCCTTTTATTTTGAGCCTGTCTTTGCTCCGATTATTCCGGTGTGTTTCTTGAAGGCAGCAGAATGTTGGATTCAATTTTTGATCCATTTTGCCACACTGTCTCTTAATTGGTGCATTTAGACCATTGACATTGAGAGAGAATATTGTCATGGGATTTTGTGCCATCTTTCTGTATAGGTTGGTTGTTCTTTTGGGTTATGTCTTGTCTTATAGTAGATCTTTCAGTCCTTCTTTTAAGGTTGGTTTTGATTTTACAAAGTTCATAAGCTGTTGTTTATCCAAGAAGTTGTATATATGTCCTTCAAATCTGAGTGAGAGTTTTGCTGGATAAAGAATAAAGAATTTTTTGCTGAGACATTCATTTCATTAAGTTTTTTTTACTATATCCCACCACTGCCTTCGGGCTTGGAGGGTGTCTTCTGAGAAGTCTGCTGAAGTCGAATGGATGCTCCTTTGTATACAATTTTCTCCTTTGATCTTGCTGTGTAATGGATGCCCTAGAAAAAAGACTTATTTAATCGCAAGTGAAAATGAGCAAAAATTGGGATTTGCAGCTAACAGAAACTAATGTTTCTCAGTCCCAAATAAATACGAAAAGATTCAGGCCAGTTAAGACCAGTTACCGTTCTTACTGTGGCAAATATCTATCCCACAGTGCTCAGGCAAGTTATTACAATATCTGAGTGGATTAAGTCCTTTCAAATCAGAGATGCTTTTAGACACTTTTGCAAAATATAACGTATATTATTTATCATTGGTGTTAGTATTTTCTTTTTAAAACAACGGTTAGAAAACATATCAAATTCCATCATTTCACTTGTGTCACTTGTCTTCCTGTTGTTCATTGTTTGTTCAAGTGGGCACCAGTAACATCTCCATTTGTCCCTACTTTCTATACCAGACCTAAGGAAGAACTTAGAAAGTAGCTATGTCTCAGATCTGCTTAATTCTAGGCTATAATTGAGGTGAGAGTGGGACCAACTGAGTAAATTTCGACGTATAGTAGCCAAAATTGCTCATCTCTATTAATTTAAAACTGATAAATCTATATTCTCACCTTAAGTGATAAAATCATTGACTGTTCTGAGAATTAATTATAATTTTAATTAAAATCTAAGATTATTTAGATTTTAATATTTAAAATATTAAGCACCTTTTTATACAAAGGCAAGTCTATAGATCCATTTACTTGATTCACAAATTGCATGATGCCATCTTTTTTATTGTCAAGTAATATTCCACTGTGAATATGTTTAATAGATCTCTCTTTTTGTTTTTTTAGGCCATATCTGGTGATATTCAGGGGTTACTTCTGGTTCTGCACTCAGGAAATACTCATGGAGTGCCTCAGAGTATCATATGGATGCCTAGGATCAGATTTGAGTAGGCTGAGTATAAGGCAAACTCCTACCATCACTCTGGAAGTACCATCCTGTCTTAATCCAGTCATCCATTCTTGGGCACTTGAGTTGTTTTAGCGATTTGTTACCAGCATAATGCTGCATTGAACATAGGAGTGTGAATTATTATCTTAATAGAGTTTTGGGGCTCATGGGATAGATGCTAAAAAGTAGAAATTCTTTGTTTTGTTTTTTTCTTTTTTTGCCTTTTTGGATCACATCCAGCGATGCTCAGGGGTTACTCCTGGCTCTTTGCTCAGGAATTACTCCTGGTGGTGCTCAGGGGGCCATATGGGATGCCGTGGATAGAACCTGGGTTGGCCACGAGCAAGGTAAACACTCTACCAGCTCTGTTATACTCCTGGCCCCCAAGTAGAAAATCTTAGCCATAGGGAGTTGAATGCCTAGGTTCTTGAGTTGTGTCTATGTTTTTCCCCTAAAGACTGGGCCAGTTGACATTCCCACCAGCTAGAATAAGGGGTGCCATGTTCTCCCCACCTCCGTGAAAGTTAAGGCAGACTCTGAAAAACAGAATTCACTTTTATCTAACTGCAAACTACAGAAGAAAACACCTTCGTAGCAATAAGCTGGCACTTAGAAAGTCAAGGAGAGATCATGCAGTTACCTAGTGGACAAAGTGCTTAACTCCATTAGTGCTGTAGGCTGATTAAATCACCCACATTACATTTCAATGGTGTTTCAGCCAATTAAGCTAGCTCAATTCATCTCTGCTTTCTGGTGTCATAAAGACATTACAGACGAATTTATGATCTAGGCTGTTAGTGAAATGACTTGAAGAGTTGTTTTAAAATCAGGGTGACTAAATTAATAATATAAAAATTTTAATGATTTGAAACAAGTATTTTTACATTCAAAGACACCACTATATGGCCTTAATTACACTCAGGAAAAGCTTTTTTTTCCCATTCTTTCTCTGAGCAGACTTAGGAAGCAGTGAACTGAGCAAGCCAACCAACTGGAACAGAGGAAGAAATAAGCTGAATTCATTTTAGTCAGGTGGTCCCATTGTGGAACTATCTTTTGTAGCATTCTGTTCCCCAGAACGATAATTCCACCAAGCAGCACACAGGAGTGGGTTATTTGATCCTTGAAGGAACTTGCTTTTCGTGAAGGTACTTTATTGGATTATGTTGTGCAATTTCTAGAACTGAACAGATATTTCTCCTGCACCCCTATCAGACCTTCATACTTATGACAAAGCACCATCTATCATTTAATGTTTGAGAAAAATGAAAAACAAAATTGACAAGGCAAATAAGAATGATATATGGATTTGAGAGCAGCAGATTTCCATTACAATTAGTATGTTTTATTAATTATCCTGAAAATTAACAACTTTTAACTGATAATGATAGTTTGTAAAGGATTTAATGAGACAAGGTTGAGGAGTTTCTGACAAAATTTTCACTGTATCACTGTCTTCCCATTGTTCATCCATTTGCTCTAGTGGGCACTAGTAACATCTCCATTAGTCCTGTCACAAGCAAGTGTAACCCAAGGGCATCTACTTGCTCCAGGACAGGAGGAGCCCGAAACCATTCTTCAGGTCATGGAACTGATGTCCATAATTGTTACTAGTTTTTGGCATAACAAGTAAATAAAACACGAGTAATTGTCAAGCTTACCGTGTAGGTGGTATAGTCTCAGTAGAAGGCTCTCATCTTGAGCATTTACTGATGAAACTCAAAGGGGGAAGATCAGGTTTTTCTTGGATGGAGCTCTGAGGAACTATGGAGTCTGGATGTTGAGAATGACTAACTGCATCATATGTGGTTTGCTCTGGCTTCTTGCTAGGCTTACTGGTATCAGTTAGAACCTGTCAAGAACTGTATACAATGTATAAATGTGAAAGATCTTGGGAACGACCTTATCCTAATCAGCATTATCTAAGAATATCGGGCTACCTCTTTGCGGCCGCACACCAAGGGACCTGTGGGTCCTGCATAGTGGGTCTCTCTCTTCCTCTTCCGGGGCAACTGGCATGGAGGCAGAAGAAAGGGCAGGGTCCAAAACTCTACTCCGAGTCCAGCAAGCGTGGTTTCTCCCCTGCCCATGAGAGCAAAACCCTTGGAGCAATGTTGGACTCCCCTTACTGGGAGGTCAGCTCCATGGGTTTCTTCCACATGGAGCCAGCCAAAGAGAGAGGATCTCACCTGAGATGAGTCCTACCCAGAAGAAGGAGCAAAAGGCCAAAGAGCATAAAACCAAGGATCAAAAGCCAAGGAGCAAAAAGCCAGTCCCCTTATATACACCAAATTAATCCAACAGGGAGTGTCATGTCAACAAAGAACTCTAAACAGAGCATAGAAGAACAGTACCACACACTATTGCAGGTATAAACATAGGTTATGCCAAGGACTATTCCGAGATTATCTCTTATGTAGAGAGAGAGAGAGAGAGAGGGCTGATATAAAGTAATACATCTTAATTTCATGAGCTGCATGTAATCTAGATGGTACCCACAAGGTCCTTCTTATTTATTATCTGCACCAGGGTGATTCTGAGTATCTTGTTCTCTGTACTGAAAGGGTCACACTCGCCTGCTTAGAGCAAACTAGTATGATCCTTCTTATAGTCTTCCTATAGTCTCAACGTAGCCAGGGTGGTAGTCTCCTGGTAAATTCTAACTGTCCCACGCTGGGTGCAGTGGGTATAAAGAGGAGCTGTGCCCAATCTAGAAGACATAGAAGTCTTAGTAGATGTATAAGTCAGAAGTTATTCAATCAAGGTGGCTTCTGTAACTGCCACACTCTCTAGCAGTGTTTGTATAGAAGAGAGATCTCATTAGAATGAACCTTGGCTTAACTAGATTAAGCTGTGAGTGGGCAAAACAAAAAAGTTCCCAGATTAGCTAGATCTGTCATCTAACACTCTGCCTCCATTCCAGTTGCCCACTGGAAGAGAGAAACCCACTCACGCCAGACTCACCTAGTTTGCAACCCCAGAAGAGATCCAGACCCATCCACTTCGGACCCACAGTTTCACTGCTCGGTTGGCCCCATGTGGAAGCAACTCATGGAGCTGACCTCCCAGTAAGGGCTCAGCCAGCCTCTGGCCGAGTCCAACTTTGCTCCAAGGCTTTGCTCTCATGGGTGGGGAAGATTAAGATGGCCAGACTCAGAGTGGAGTTTTTGGCCCTGCCCTTTCCTCCGCCTCCATGCCAGTTGCCTTCCACCCATGCCAGATTTAGCTAGTTTGCAACCCCGGAAGAGATCCAGACCCATGCACTTCAGACCCACAGCTGCAACAAAATTTTTTGCAGAAAAAAAAATCATGCATCATCTATTGTTCCTATGGTGAAAGTACCAAAATAAATGTGATAGGGTTAAATTCAGGAAGTCCGAATGTGGAAAATTTTCCACATTCAGACCCCCTCTCATCACAACTCCACCCAGCAGACCAGATTATCATTGCCCGGATCATCGACAGTCACCCTGCAGCAGTTTATTTTCAATCTGGCCCAGGTATGCTGAACCAGAGACTCTCAGACATGGGGCAGAGCTGCTACTTGCTCTCCCTGTGCCCAGCTGCTCGTGAGGTGCCCAAGAGGCATGGCGGGTTCTAGCCCTGGCCTGCCACCCCAGCTGAGCCTCACAACAAGCCAGACCACCCTCCCCTACTCCATGGGGCTCGCCATTTTCCACATACGGACTTCCCTCTCGTCACAACTCCACCCAGTAGACCAGACTATCACAGCCCGGCTCGCATGGCTGCTAGCAGCTACGTGGTTCATCAATAAATGCTTTATTTAGAGGTGACTACAACAGTATGCCTCCCGCATGGCAAGCCTGGCAAGCTGCTCAGTGTTGTATTTGATATGCCAAATACCAGTAACATTTATATTAGGTCATTCCCGTGATATAATACAATTGTTTGAGGCTCTTTATGTTCCTGGAGCAAGCAGATGCCTTTGGGTTCTACTAGCTTGAGCCGAACATATGAAGATATTACTGGTGCCCGCTCTAGCAAATAGATGATTAACGGGAAGATAGTTATAGTGATGGCTAAATTTCAAGTTAATTCTTGTAGCATTTTTGGCTGGAAACAATTCAAAACTCATTCTTGAAGGCCCTTAACATTGATCTAATTGAAGTCTTTCCTTGATGAAAAAAATCCTCATATAAATGAGATTTGTTCAAAATACAATTTGTTGTGGTTCATTTCTTGTCTTCATTTGAGCACTCCACAAGTAGTTCATACGGGGTTGGTGTGACAACCGAACATTTTGACACACCATTGATCCCCTATTTGACTGTCCCATTATGTCTAGGTTGTTTCCCTCTATCTCAGTATTCAAGATGACAAACCCACTAATTTTTATTGCAGTCAGAAGTAACAAATACAAATTAAAAGTACATATATTAAGAACACAGATAATAAATTTCATATTTTATTTGCATTTCTAAGACTTACAGAGTGTATTCATAGTAAAATAAATACCCATCTATATTGGTAAGTCTATAATATTGTACCTTTAGCCAACTGTACTCAGAGTAAACAAAATAAGTTTAGTACATAAAAGGGAGTTGACATACACACACACAAACACATACACACATAAAAAAACTCTGGATGACATGAGAGAAATATGCAGTCACTTCAAATAGCTAAGTAAGAAGGGGGAGATGCTTGAGAATTCAGAGGAGGGTTTCATATAATATCCTGGGTGGAGTTTCCATTCTTATCTGGTTTCTAGTAAT